>PIJE02003879.1:0-5000 GCA_002895965.2 Coryphaenoides rupestris
GGGTCTGATTCTCCCCCAGGGTTTTCTACAGGTCTCAAGGTAGCATAACCACTTCCTCTCTCAAAAAAATGCAATTCGATGAGTGTTGACAAATTGAAATACCTTGTAGTTCTCCGGTTATAATTTGACCGCGAGTATAATGGTCTCTCTTCAAATTCTCGGTTTAGGTTTTTAGTTTGTGCTGAAAAGCTAGGCGTTATAAGCGGGAAGTGTGTTGTGAGTCATTTGACACCTGTCAAAACTGGTATGTTTTAAACTTTTTTACTACTTATTATAGCATCATAGTATGATAATGACACCCATTTTGAAAAAGTAACGAGTAGAAAGTACAGATATTAGTGTTTAAATGTGGGTTAGGGTTAGTGAGTAAAAGTAAAAAGTCGTCAAAAAAATAAATACAATAAAAGTAAAGTACAGATACCAACACACACACACACACACACGCATACGCATACGCACACACATCCACAATTTATTCCCCAACTGTCAAGAAAAAATCTACAGCACTAGCAGCTATAGCACTATAGCACTACAGCACTAGCAGCTATAGTACTATAGGGCTAGCAGCTGTTGCGCTATATGACTAGCAGCTATAGCACTACAGCACTAGCAGCTATAGCACTAGCAGCTATAGCACTACAGCACTAGTAGCTATAGCACTACAGCACTAGCAGCTATAGTACTACAGCACTGGCAGCTATAGCATTAGCAGCTGTAGCATAATCACCAGCAGCGCACACCATGCATCACTCAGGTAGCCACGGTGCCTCCCTCCAGCAGCACGCCCATTAGGCAGCAGCAGGTAGGGCCTGGTGACATGCAGTCCACCAGGTGTCACTTTAGCCCAGCACCCAGTGAGACAGGGAGAGGCCATCTCTGCTGTGTCTGTGTGACAGACAGGAGAGGCTGGGCTTCATGGGTGGTGGTGGTGGTGTTGGTAGATGGGGGTGGTGGTGGTAGATGGGGGTGGTGGTGGTAGATACATTGACACGCTGAGTTATCTGCTGTCAGTGTTAATGAGGACCCCCTCCCCGCTGGGGGTAGCATGTTGTGCTGTGTGTGTGGGGCCCAGTGTGTGTGTGTGTGTGTGTGTGTGTGTACATCTCAGTGCTATTTTAACCCTCCACCTGGGTGTGTGTAAGTGTGTGTCACAGTGTTTGACACAGATGCAGTCAGTGTGTGTTTGTCAATGTCAGTGTGTGTGTGAGTGTGTGTGTGTGTGTGCGTGCGTGTGTGTGTGTGTGTGTGTGTGTGTGTGTGTGTGTGATTGTGTGTGTGTGTGTGTGTATTTGTGTGTGTGATGATGTATTGGCATGGTGAAGGCAGGAGTGGGGTGTGTGTGTGTGTGTGTGTACGTTGTGATACCAATTTGAATACCGGGAATACTTTTGTATGAATTCAAGCGATATTGCATCTGAGATTGGATTAATAGCTCAAATACACTCGAATCAAGAGTTCTAATCCAATCATATATGTCCATATTGTTTTAACCTCATTGATTACTACTGATTCCTGGAGGACAACATTGCTCCCTAATTGGGAACACACTCACACACACACACACATACACACACACAAAGCCACACACTCCACACACAAGCCACCAATTAACGTGTTCATTGTTGTTGTTTTTTCCCCGTGCAGCTGGGACATCGAGGGTGCTGGCTACGGGACCCAGTGCGGGGAGATCGAGTCGGGCTCGGCGCTGGTGTTTGACCAGGACGGCCGCAGGAGGGTCTGCACACCCTACCTGGACACCACCTCCTACGGAAACCTGCGCTTCCACTTCACCATGGGTACGCTCCCCTCCCCGTAACCCCAGCACTAACTCGCCTGTTTGTACGTCTTGCCGTTATTAATAGCACTTTGCATTGTTGAGCATATTGCGTGTTCTTAGATGTTGGTAATGCTCTCAGAATGGCACGTCTCCTCTTATCCCAGATATTATGCAGGCAAGCTAGCGATTATGAAACTCGTTCTATTAACCTTGCAACTAGATTGTATGAATGTTGGTAATGCACTCAGAATGGCACTCTGCTCTTATCCCAGCTATTATGCAGGCGACCTTGCAAATATGAATGCTTGAAACCTGCTCTATTCTTATCTTTATGTACCACAGCCATATATTGCTGTCTCTCTTTCAACAAATGCACTTATTGTAAGTCGCCTTGGATAAGAAACGTCTGCCAAATGTCGTAAAAGTAATGTAAATGTAACATTTTGTATTGTTCATTTTAATCTGCAAAGTAACAAGTAAAGCTGTCAGATAAATGTAGTGGGGGAAGGGTGTTGTCACTCTACTCCCGAGGCCCGAAAGGATCCGCGTCCGATCCCCCATCCTCACCACAGTCTACCTGTAGACATCCCTGAAACCAGCTGCTTAATAACTTAATAACATCGTAAATAATTGATCATCTCAAATAAACGCTCAGAGACAAAAATTAGGACTGAGCTGAGCAAGCAAAAGTTGTTCTCTCACTTTTTTGAGAACGAGAGAGAGAAAGAGGAAGAGAGAGAGAGAGAGGGAAAGAGAGAGAGAGAGAAGGCACAGGGAAGAGCAGGAGACTCAGGAAATAGAGAGGCTCGAGAGAGATAAATAGAGAGTAGAAACACAGCTCGCATCAATAGAGGCATTCCAATTGGTGCAGCGCGGTTACAACTCAGCCACAATTCTTTACAGGTGTGTGTTCTGTGTGGTGGGTCGTGTGTGTGGTGTGTCTTCTGTGTGGTGTGTGTTCTGTGTGGTGTGTCTTCTGTGTGGTGTGTGCTCTGTGTGGTGTCTTCTGTGTGGTGTGTGTTCTGTGTGGTGTGTGTGGTGTCTTCTGTGTGGTGTGTGTGGTGTCTTCTGTGTGGTGTGTCTTCTGTGTGGTGTGTCCTGAAGAGGCGACGGAGGCGGGTGCAAGCAGCAGCGACACACACACACACGAGAAGTGATGAATAATAACAACACACACACGCACACGTATACACACACACACAAGAATAGTGAATACTAAAAACAACACACACACACATATCATGCACACACAAACACAAAGTCAAATACACAGTCACGACATGCACAAAGATACACATGTACACATACACTTGCTCACAGAGAAACGCAGTTGCTTACACGCACACACATGCATTGCACACACACCCACGCACATGCACGCACACACACACAAACACACTCGCGCGCATACACTCACACACACATTTCACATCAAACATCCATCACACCCCCCACCCCCCCCAATCGTGCCACCCCCTTTCTGTATGAATAGTCGTCCCCCATCTCCCCCGCCTACCCTCACCGCACCCGGCGTGACCACATACACGAGAGCGCTCTGTCTTCCCCCCTTCTCCCCCTTACCCAGACCCCCGGGGTGGTCTCTGTGGCGCTGCCCACCGAGCTGCAGACGCCCGTCACCCAGTTCTGCCTGGAGCAGCGGATCCACGGCGGGCAGCACCGCCACGCCTGGGCGCTGGACTTCATGCAGCTGCTGCCCGTGCTGCCCGGCACCCACACCCACATCGCCCAGTTCTCCATCAACCTGGGCTGCGGCTCCTACCAGCCGGGCAACAGGTACTGGGGGTCCACACGGGCACACTCGATATGCCCGTGTGGCGATATGCTTCAGGAGGTGCAAAAGTTTGTCTTGTTCAATTTCAACTCCCGGAGCACCAATTGTACGCTTAAATCATCAACTTCCACTGTACTATGAAGTATTGTTTCAAATATCCACTCAACGTGTCAACATTTCAGTCTTCTTCCTCTCTTCCCTTCCCTTCCTTGCCGTGCAGCGTGAGCCTGGAGTTCTCCACCAACCACGGGCGCTCCTGGTCCCTGCTGCACACCGAGTGTCTGCCAGAGCTGTGTGCCGGGCCCCACCTGCCCCACAGCACCGTCTACTCCTCAGACAACTACAGCGGGTGTGTGGATGGATACAGTATATATATACGTACGCCTCGGCCTACCTTGCTGGAAAACGCTGGAAAACCCTGGTCCTTCCGAAGCACGGAATGTCTGCGAGGCTTTTTCCATAGTGTTTCCTCTTGCTGATTTGTCCTGGGATCTGAGTCATCTGAGTTCAGTATCGAATGTCAACGTGTACGTGTGTATATGTACAGTATGTACGTGTATAACGCAGTTCTCATTTGTATTCTTTCCGCAGTTGGATTTCGCGCCGTACTTTCATGCCGCCGTTTCATAATAAGTACACTTTTCATATGCACATTTATAGTGTCTGTGTGTGTGTGTGTCTGTGTGTGTGTGTGCGTTGTGTGGTGTGTTGTGTGTGTGTGTGTGGTGTGTGTTGGTTGTGTGTGTGGTTTGTGTGTGTGTGTGTGTGTGTGTGTGTGTGTGTGTGTGTGTGTGTGTGTGTGTGTGTCTGTGTGTGTGTGTGTGCCTGTGTGTGTGTGTGTGTGTGTCTTGTTTTTACTCAGTCTGTGTGTGCGTGTGTGTGTGTGTGAGTGTGAGTGTGTGTGTGTGTGTGTGTGTGTGTGAGTGTTTCCTGGCAACGTGCACATAGCTTGTGAGCTAAGGCGATGTGGCATGTGTGTGTGTGTGTGTGTGTGTGTGTGTGTGTGTGTGTGTGTGTGTGTTGTCTGTGTGTGTGTGTGTGTGTGTGTGTGCTCTCTGGCTGCGTGTGCTGGCGTCGGACTCCTACCTGCCACGCCGCCCTGACGGAGGAGGCTCTCCTATGTCCGCTGGATGGTGACTCGGGGACACCTTTTAGCCATTGCAAGCGTGCATTCGCGAACTCAAAGTGCTAGTCGCTCTCAACCACGTGAATCTAACGATCGGTGTGACTCGTGCTGTGAGTTGCTTATCAAGATGGGTGGTGTTTGTGCTGTGTGTCCACCTTAGAACTTGCTTGCTGATCTCGTTATTCTCCATCTCTCTAGATGCTTACTCTTCACCCAGGGGTACACCTGTTTTACCTAGTATCGAAGACTATGGTTTGTTCCATAACTGTGATAGACTCCAGCGATCGATTGGAAAGAACTCGGCT
>PIJE02003879.1:10000-19280 GCA_002895965.2 Coryphaenoides rupestris
CATGTTTATTTTTGGGGGCATGGAACAAACCAGCAGATTTGATGTGGCGATGGGTGTTACATCAGAGCTTGAGTAAGTCACGGCCTCCCTGACTCAGTCCAGCTGGTCCGGTGGCCCGCCACAGCTGACAGCGTTCACACCGATCTCCTCTCTCTCCTCTCTCTCTCCTCTCTCTCTCTCCTTCTCTCCTCTCTCTCTCTCCTCTCTCTCCCTCTCTCTCTCCTCTTTTCTCTACCCAACCTTCCTGTGATGAATTCTCGTCAGGTGACGCTGCTAAAAACCAGCCACCGACCACACACACACTCTCTGTACACCGACAGTCTGTTTTTCTGGGTTTAATCAGGATCGTGTCGGTGGAGCTCCCGGCGGGCGCCCGTAAGTTTGGCGTGCAGTTCCGCTGGTGGCAGCCGTACCACTCCGGGCGCGCCGTGGACGTGTGGGCGCTGGACGAGATCAGCATGACCTCGGTGCTCTTCAACACCATCAGCCTGGACTTCAGCAACGTGCTGGACGTCACGCAGAGCCTGGGCTTCTACCTGGGCCACGTGCAGCCCTACTGCCAGCACGACTGGACCCTCAGGTACCCTCACGCACCTGCGGAGGGGGGGGGCGGGTTGACGATTTCATTTATTTATTGAAAATAAAATGTAAATTACTAAAATAAAATGTACGTAATGTAAAAAGTGTTTTCAGTTTAAATTGCAAAAAATATTTTTAATTATTTTAGATTTCTATTTTTTTCACAAAAATATTTCACATTTATTTCAACAAATATAATATAGATTTTTTACACAAAAATCTATATTTTTGTAAAGTTAAATTGGCAAAACAAAGCCCTTTTAACACATACAATAAGTGTAGGAAATTAATACATATATAATTTTTTTTACTAATTTTTCTGTGTGTATATTGCTCTCGGTATGTGACCCCACATCTTCACCCCTCACATCTTCATCCCTCAGTTTCTCCGGTGAGCCGAGCCCCGGCTCCAGCCTGCGCTACGTGGAGACCCAGTCCATGCAGATCGGCGCCTCCTACAGCCTGCAGTTCTCCCTGGTGATGGGCTGCGGACGGGAGCCCTCGCCGCACATCGACACCCAGGTCCGCCTGGAGTTCTCCACCAATCACGGCCTCACCTGGCACCTGGTCAAAGAGGTGAGAGGAAGAACACGCCTTTTTCCTTTTGGCTCCTCCCAGTCTCATGGCAGTTAAGTTTTAAAAAGAGACAAAGTTGTTGGAGTCAAAAACATGTATTAATTTATTCACAATCATGAATATTGATTTACCCATAGTCACGGTGATAATGTCTTCATAATTTGAGTCTTCAAATGAGCCTTTTTTTTTCACGGGAACATTAGCAAAGTAGCGGGTAATACTTGAATCAGCAGGCATTCCCTGATTCAACAAAGATTTTCAGTGATGACAATTGGCTCATAAATATTCATAGGGGATAGCGAGCATCCGTCAAGATCTATTGTCTTTGGAAATGAATAGGTCTTAATGAATCCTCATTAACTGCCTTCGCAGCAATTCCTGAATGTGCACAAAAAATCTGATTTTCTTTTACAATTGAAGTGCCGTACATAACTAAAGAGAACTAACTCCTACTCATTTAGTTGTACTTTCTTGTGGGAGATTGTCATTGTCTGGTCCTCCATGGGGGTTTTATTCAAAGTAAACTAAACAATTAACACACAGGGTGTGTTAATTGTAAGATTAAACAAGTAAGAATATTATTATGTGTCAATGATGATCAGCCATTGCATGTTAAACAACAACATTAGAATAGAATAGAATGCATTATTATGCAATGTTTGTGTCATGGGACTTTCTGGCCAACTTGCACAAACTGTTAATAATGAAACTATTTGTTAGAAGCAGGGCGGTCATTGGTGTGTTTTCTTTTGTAAAACTGGTCGGTTTGTGTCTGCACCCAGGCGTGTCTCCCGGGGATGCCCAGCTGCTCTGAGTTCACGGCCCCCAGCGTGTACCACCCGTCTGAGTTCAGAGACTGGAGGCGCATCACGCTGCCGCTGCCCCAGAAGACATGGTGGGTACAACACTCCCACACTACAGACCTAACCTAACCCTTCACCACACACAAGACATGTGGCTGTACAGAGTCGTGGACGAGTGGTGAGGTCTGGCTCCATTTATAAAGCATGACGTTAACACACTGGCCAGGTTTAGGGGCTTGATTCCCCAAAGAATAATTCAAAATTGCAAATATAAATGTTTTTCAAGTAAAGACAATCCTCTCTAATAATCTATATTTTCTAAATTAATGCCTTTTTTAATATTTGGAAATTCATACTTTCCACTGGGGTCACCCATGCTAAGAATGTATTGCACTCTGTATAGCAAGATGCTTATAAGTTAGTCCAAACGAACAAACAAACAAACAAACAAAAATTACCTGCCCAGGGACTACAGATGAAAATTAGCTCACTCTGGCATATTTTCATAGATGTGGCAACTGAAATGTTGATTAATGTAGCAAATAAATAAATAAATGAATAAATTAAATAACAAGACATATACAGCATATAGTTGACAGAGACTGACTGAGGAATATACAGTATATATTTATGCAAGGCAGTCAGTCCGTTTAAACACAAAATACACAGAGATGTAAAAACCACAGAGGACGCCATGACCTCCTGTTCCAATCGATTCCGCTTCCCCCTCCGAGCTTCCAAATGTAGATGATCTCATTCGCTGAGGTCATGGGGTCACGGCGAATAAACTGCGGTGAAGCATTCATTGCAGCCACCCCCCCCCCCCATGGGTGATCCAGACTAAATCCGGGTCATCACGGGTCACAGCAACCCCAAACCCTGTATAAAAAACCCCGTGTGCACCCTATCCCGGGATCTGCCTTGGCCTGTTTGCCTTCGCTATACATGCATTGGCACGCGCTACTCACGACTACTCACATGCATGAGTGTACATATGGTTATGGAAGGCACGTTCACACTTGAGAGAGAGTTGGAGGATAAACGATGCATATAATAATGATCATAAATCGATGACCACTGTGGGTCGTAAACACCGTACGTGCGGATCAACATGTGTTTTAGGATTTGAGAGGCGCTTATAAAAGGACCACCATCGCTTTTAGAGATGCATGGACAGGGGGGAGGGGTTGAGAAGAAGATTAAATGTTATTAAACTGTAATGCCCGTGTGTGTGTGTGTGTGTGTGTGTGTGTGTGTGTGTATGTATGTGTGTGTGTGTGTGTGTGTGTGTGTGTATGGTGTGTGTGTGTGTGTGTGTGTGTGCGTGTGTGTGTGTGTGTGTGTGTGTGTGTGTGTGTGTGTGTGTGTGTCCAGGTCCAGTGCCACGCGGTTCCGTTGGATCCAGAACTACTACGGCGAGCAGGATGAGTGGGCGCTGGACGACATCTACATCGGCCAGCAGTGTCCCAGCAT
Source organism: Coryphaenoides rupestris (assembly GCA_002895965.2). Classification (NCBI taxonomy): domain Eukaryota; kingdom Metazoa; phylum Chordata; class Actinopteri; order Gadiformes; family Macrouridae; genus Coryphaenoides; species Coryphaenoides rupestris. Next base: position 13,432 of record PIJE02003879.1, read on the forward strand.
GTGCCACGGACACGGCTGGTGTGACCACGGACACTGCAGGTCTGTGCACACACACACACACACACACATGCACACACACGAGACACACACACACACACACACACACACACAGAGACACACACACACAGAGACACACACACACGCACACACACACACACACACACACACACACACACACACACACACACACACACACACACACACACACACACACACACACACACACACACACACACACACACACACACACACACACACACACACACACACACACACACACACACACACACACACACACACACACACACACACACACACACACACACACACACACACACACACACACACACATTCTCTCTCTCCTCTATACACACACACTCACATAATGTATAAAGCAGGTGTAATCTAACCATATCCTCCGTGCTGCAGGTGTGACGACGGCTTCTCAGGGGCCGACTGCCAGCCCTTCACCCCCCTCTCCTCCAGCGTGCTGTCGGACTTCGAGTCCCAGGATGCATTGCTCGCCACGTGGCAGGAAGTGATCGGCGGCGAGGTCGTGAACCCTGGCATGGGCTGCGGGGTTGTCTCCTCTGGCTCCTCCCTCTACTTCAGCAAGGTGGGATCTGCACAACCAAACACACACACACATGGAATATCTCTCTTGAGGTACATTACATAATACTGTGTGTGTGTGTGCCCATATGTGTGTGTGTGTGTGTGTGTGTGTGTGTGCTGTGTGTGTGTGTGTCTGTGTGTGTGCGTGTGCATGCCTGTCTGTGTGGTGTGTGTGTGTGTGTGTGTGTGTGTGTGGCTGTTAAGCTGGTGAGCTGGGACCTGGACACGGAGTGGGCGGAGTTTGTGCAGTTCTACCTGCGGGTGGGCGGGGACTGGGCGGAGTGTAACCAGGCGGACAGCCGGGAGGAGGGCGTGCTGCTGCAGTACAGCAACGACGGGGGGATCAGCTGGGGTCTCATCGCTGAGATGTACTTCACCGACTTCACCAAGCCGCGGTGAGACACACACACACATGCTCACAACACTGTCAGCATCAGAGCCTTTTCCACTTCCTTTTGACCTTTGACCTCCATTTTAGAAGTCTACTCAACAGAATCACTGTATATTGCACTGTATGTAAATTAGATCATTGGTGGGAACACAATATACTGTAACTACTTCCAAATAAAAGCTAAACTTCCAAATAAAAACTTTGAAATTAAAGACACTATTACTTGTGTTGGAATATTGATCATATCATATTGATTAATATAAAACCTTAAACATCTAATATTCTAATATGGATTTAGTATCTATTTCTCATTCCTGCTGGTCTTTTTTACTGTAAATATTGTAAATATTCTGAGTATTTGAGTTATCGACAGTATTCTTTTGCACATTCCGCTGAGCATTGCCACTTTTCCTTTCACTGCATGTCCTGTATGTGTATGTGACAAATAAAGTTCTTGAATCTTGAATCAGTATTGAACCAGCAATAGGCCCTAAATAACCAAGCTCCTCCCACCTCTCTCTCTCTCTCTCTCTCTCTCTCTGACAGCTTCGTCCACTACGAGCTGCCTCTGGTCTCCAAGACCCCCTCCACGCGCTTCCGCTGGTGGCAGCCCCTGCACTCGGGCGACGGCTACGACCAGTGGGCCATTGACGACGTCATCATCCTGTCAGAGCGGGAGAAGCACATCATCCCCATGGCCAACCCCACCCTGCCCCAGGTCAGAGAGAGAGAGGGAGGGAGGGGGAGGGAGAGAGAGAGAGAGAGAGAGAGAGAGAGAGAGAGAGAGAGAGAGAGAGAGAGAGAGAGAGAGAGAGAGAGAGAGACACAGACAGACAGAGAAAGAGAGACAGAGAGGGGGGGAGGTAGAGAGACAGAGAGGGGGGTCGTAGAGAGACAGAGAGAGGGGGGGAGACAGAGTGAGAGAGAGAGAGAGAGAGAGAGAGAGAGACTCCTTGTGGTCTCCTGTGGATCAGTCATTACCTGCTATCACTTCACGGTGGAAGCAACTGCACAAAAGTGTCTGCTCAATGCCTTCATCACTGTGATTAGTAAACACATAGTCTTTATTGTGAAGATAAGTCAACTCACATAATAATAATAATAATAATAATAATAATAACTTTATTTGTATAGCACCTTTAAATACAGAGTTTACAAAGTGCTTTGACAAACCAGCAACAACTGGTTACTCAGAAGACAATATAACAACAGAAAGCGGAAAGCAGAAACGCCAAACAAAAGCAAGACAAGATCATGGTAAACTTAAGATAAAGTTGGAACAAGAAGACAATGAAAGACAATAAAAACATTGCAAAATAAATACAAAAAAATAGCAAAAAAAAAAGAATAAAAGCAATAGAAGAAAACTTCTTGCTGTACTTACTAGGTACTTGTTTAGAAGAATACTGCAGGAGTGAATGGGGAGTTAGTTATTATTGTTATTTATCTTATATCTTATTTTATTTCTTTGTTTTTCTGTTTTATTTGTTTTCCATTGTACTTGTTGCATAATGGCAATAAAGAAATCTAGAATTTCGAATCTAGAATCACACGACAACAACGCTATTGTGATCACGTTTGCGTTTCCAGAACTTCTATGAGAAGCCTGCGTTCGACTACCCGCTGAACCAGATGAGCGTGTGGCTGATGCTGGGCAACGAGGGCATGGAGCGCGAGAGCAACAGCAGCTTCTGCGCGCCCACGCCCTCCGCCATGGTGTTCGGCCGCTCCGACGGAGACCGCGTGGCCGTCACCCGGGACCTGGCCCTGCGCCCGGGGTACACCCTGCAGTTCAAGGTATGGACACCCAACGCACGGGAGAATACCACGCTCTCGCTCTCTCTCTTTATTGTCACTTACTATCTTTCTCTCTCTCTCTCTAACTCTCTCTCTTTCTTTATCTAGCTCTCTCTCCATGTCTCTGGCTCTACCTCTATCTCTCTTTCCCCCTCTCTCTCTCTCTCTCTCTCTCTGTCTCAATCTCTCTCTGTCTCTCTCTCTCTCTCTTTCTCTAGCTCTCTCTCCATCTCTCTAGCTCTACCTCTATCTCTCTTCCCCTCTCTCTCTCGCTCTCTCTCTCCCTCTCGCTCTCACTCTCTCTCTCACTCTCTCTCTCGCTCTACCTCTCGCTTTCTCTCTCAGTCTCTTTACTGTGATCATACGCAAGGATTTTATTCATGCACATGTGTGTTGGTATATACTGTATATAAAATGATCAATTAAATTAAACTTCCTCTCCCTCCATCACTCTCTCTCTCTCTCCCTCTCTTTCCTCACCACCGCCGGCACCACCTCCACCACCACCTCCACCATCACCACCACCACCACCACCACCACCTCCACCATCACCACCACCGCCACCACCACCACCACCATCACCATCACCACCACCCCCACCACACCACCACCCCACACCACCACCACCACCACCTCCACCACCACCACCACCACCACCACCATCACCACCATCACCACCACCACCACCACCAACACCGCCACCCTCACCAACCCCAGCTGAACATCGGCTGTGAGTCAGACTCCAGCACGACGGCGCCGGTGCTGCTGCAGTACTCCCAGGACGCGGGGCGGACCTGGGCCCTGGTGAAGGAGGGTTGCTACCCGGGCAGCCCGGGCGCCGGGGGGTGCGAGGGCAGCGGGCGCGAGCTGAGGGAGCCCAGCGTCTACAACACGGGGGACTACGAGCAGTGGGCCCGGGTCACCGTGGTGGTGCCACGCAACGTCGCCGCCAGGTAACCAGGGGGTCCATTCGCTTGTTCTTCTGTCTTTTACCGGCCAGGCAATTGTTTTAACGGAGACGTATTATACCACCTTGTGTGATAGCCCTTCCAATCTGTTTCATTAATCTCCGGTTTTTGACATCACAAGTGGGAGTGTCCACCCAGATGCTGGATAGATCAGCCTACCAGCCTACCCAGTGGACTGTAGCAACTGGTAGGCTGACCATACATCTGGGTGGACACTCCCACTTGTGATGTCAAAAACTATCTATTGAAGTCAAAGTTAAATAAAATAAACAGTTTAAACCTAACCCTCAGCCCTCTGAAGCAGTGGTTCTCACTAGTCTGGCATCAGGACCCACTTGTGTTATTAGTCATTAAGTCGCCATACAAAAATGTTAAATGTATTACTATTTCTCAATATTGCAGTAATCAACAATGCCATCATGCACTCAGAATCAAACAAAAAGCTGCAACAATTGCAGGCTAAGCTCAATGAAATAGTAAAGCCATTGATTAACATTGACATTTTTTTACATTGAAATTCTAATTTAATTAATCTGTAGATTTGACATATGACTCACTCAAAATTCCCTCATGACCCACTTATAGGTCGTGACCCACTGTTTTGGAATGGCTGCTCTAAAGGGCAAGGAGATACTAAGCTGAATATCAAGGAGGCGGGGATGAGGGATCCCTCCTTTCAGGGATGGTTAGGAGTGCAATCTAGCTCCTCTCAGTTATAGATTAGTATTTTTTGTAATCATTTTGAACCCTGAAAGTATGCAGGGAGAAGGTCAGTTGTACCAAGATTAATTCCTGGTACATTTGTACATTGGGCGAATAAAGAATGTGAACGTGAAGGTAACTGGCGTATACTTTACTGCCCTCTGCTGGTGATCCAAGAATCTTGTGGTGTGGTTTGGTTTCTCGGCCTCCTCTCTGCCCACAGCAAAACCCGGTTCCGCTGGTTCCAGGAGAGCAGCCAGCACCGGGACGCCCCGGCCTTCGCCCTGGATGGGGTCTACATCTCGGAGCCCTGTCCCAACCACTGCGGGGGCCATGGAGACTGCATCTCAGGCGTCTGCTTCTGTGACATGGGATTCACAGGTACAACAGGGGCCGATAACTACTCAACAAGAAACTAAGAAGTACAAAAAAAAGACATAGACATACAGTACATTATCTTCATGGGTAACTGTTTTAATTGGTCCAGTATTGAGCGAGAACGCAGCCACAAACATCTGCATTGTAACCCTTTGGGGCAAGACTGCCCATCAATAAACATACTCTAAAAGTGCTTATTTTTGCTCTGATTGTTATACATTTCTGACAACATTACGGAAAGGATCCCTACAGAGAAATACAACTTTTTTCTTTAACTTTCTCTTCTGTTTTCCGGTTTGTTAAGCAGAAGTCCCACTCTGAAAGCTGAATTGTTGTTCTTTGTGTTGGACTACACAAAGCATAGCTTAGTATAATCAGAAAGAATTTAGACATTAAGCCGATTTCTGCAATGTGGAAATTCGCGACAATATGTGTTTGTTGTCTGCCATTAGTCAGTTGTACCCAGAATTATGTCAAAATCGGGTCCAGGTTGAAAAATCCCAAAGTTACTCTTTGAAATGTCCCCTTGTGGTCTTCTTCCATCCCTCCAGTGGAGCAGGACAGCTGCGTGCCCTCGGTGGCCAGCCCCCCTGAGCTGACAGAGGGCTTCGAGGGGAAGCTCAGTCCCCTGTGGCAGAGCCTGAGCGGGGGTCAGGTGGGCGGGGGCTGCGGGACCATCAGCGAGGGCAAGGCCCTGTACTTCAGCAGCCCCGGGAGACGGGAGGCGCGCACCGTGCCCCTGGACACCACCAACACGCGGTCAGAACCCGGACCCCCGCCCCCAAACGCACACACCCTCTCTCCTGAGGATTACACAGTACTGAACGACTGGGCAGAACAACTGGGTCGATAACGTCCACTGTCGTTGTTGTTGGAACAACAGGTTGGTCCAGTTCTACATCCGGATCGGCAGCAAGAGTCTGGGGCCCACCTGCACACGTCCTCGCTCCCGCAACGAAGGTGAGGAAACACTCGGTGCGATGAAGATCAGCTTGGGA
>PIJE02003880.1:0-23143 GCA_002895965.2 Coryphaenoides rupestris
TGGGGAGGAAAAAAGGGATAAAGTCAAACAATAATATGTTAATGAATGTTTCTGGCCTGGGGGGGGGAGGTCAGAAATCTCTCTCTCTCGCTGCCTTCGTCTCTCTCTCTCTCCCAGCGTTTTGATCTGAGGCCCACCGCAATCCATGCTGACTTCATTTCACCACTTTTCAAACGCCAAGGGGTCTTTGTTTCAAGCATTGTGTGATCACATTGTGTGTAGTGTGTTGCGCGAGCGTGCGTGCGTGGTGCAGTGCGGTGCGTCGTGGATTTTGTGTGTGTTTGTATATGTGTGTGTGTGTGCGTTGTGTGTTGTGCCTGTGCGATTGTCCCGCTGTTCTCGTCGCGCGTCGTTTGAAGTCGCTATTGCCAGCGTTCTTCTTTCTTCTTTCTTCTTCCGTCTTATTTCTCTCTCTCTCTCGCTCTCTCGTCTCCCTCGCGTCTCCTCTCCCTCCAACACATGCGCTTTTGTGATTGTGACAGGACTCCGTGTCGCCTGCGTTGCCACCACCCACCACCGCCACCACCACCCACCACCAACCCTTGCCACGCTCCGCCCAGACACCGCCCATTCATCAGCGCCATCCGGGCCCACCGCCGCCGCTGCCACCGCGGCCACCACCAGCACCACCACCACCACCATCACCACCATCTTTTGAACAATTGCGAAGGGGCTCCCTCTCTCACTGTGCGGCCTGCTTTTGGTTTGTCTCACAGCGAGTTAACCTTCACTAGGGAAGTACCGCTTGAGATGCTATCTGGCTATCGTGTGTTGTTGGTGTGATTGGTGGTGTGTTGTCTGTCATGTGTTGTGTCTGTACTGTGTGTGTGTGTGTGTCTATGTGTGTATTTGTTGTGTGTTTTTGGGTGTTCAGGTTGTTAAATGTTATTAAAAACAGAAACACTATGAAGAGGAGGTGGGGCGTGGAGCGGGAGTTAGACTGTGGTGTGGGTGTGTGTGTGAGGCTGCTTGAAACCAGCCACCAACCACACACACTCCACAAAGTGTGTGTGTGTGCCTGTGTGTTGTGTGTGTGTGTGATGGATGGTTCTCACATCCAACATCCCCATACACACACACACCACACACACACACAACACACACACACCCACCTTTGTGGAGTGTGTGTGTGTGTTTGGTAGCTGGTGTAAGCAGCCTCAACTGGCTCGATTTTGAGAGTCCTGGGTCGGGTGGCCTCGGGTTGGGCTGCACATCTGTGGTGCATCGGCTAACCAATGCACCACAGGCTAGACACCCCAGAGTGTGTGTATAATGTAAAGTACAGTGTGTGTGTATGCGTGGTGTGTATGTCTGAAACACGAGCTCACGAGCAGCCCATGATCAGCTCCATGCGTTTCCCTCTCGACACGCGTGTTGCCGTGACGTCTCGGTCCCGTTGTCCTGATGCTTCACAACACGTGGATTCGTCATTCATGAGGCAACAGAGCAACACATCACACACACACACACACACACACACACACACACACACACACACACACACACACACACACACACACACACACACACACACACACACACACACACACACACACACACACACACACACACACACACACACACACACACACACACCATATTTGCCTTCCACTCTCGATTTTCCCAGGACAGGCCGGTGTTTTATTTGCTTGAAATTAAAAAATTGAGTTTGTGTAGAAAACCCTTTAAATTGATCAAATCCAACAATTATACAATATTAGTCTCATGTATTATGGATATATTTTGAGTGTATGAGGATGTTTGTTGTTTTATGGATAGGCTATGGTACAACAATCCTGCCTATTGTATGTCAATCGATATATATATATATATATATATATATATATATACTGTGTATATATACGGTATGAAGTATAAATTAGCCGATTAGCCGATTTTCTGTCTGCTACTTATTTTGTGATTCACACCCTTAAATATTCACAAGACTGTGAAACTGGAGACCAGACCCCATGTGGTGAATTCAGAAAATCTCCCTATTTCTGATGGCCGGCAAGGTTGGCAAGTATGACACACACACACACACACACACACACACACACACACACACACACACAACACAGACACACACACACACACACACACACACACACACACACACACGTATGCAGCGCTCTACCCTATACACAAGGAAATGCAAATGAGACGGCCAGGGGCCTCGGGGTGTGTGTGTGTGTGTGTGTGTGTGTGTGTGTGTGTGTGTGTGTTTGGAGTGATGGGGTGGCTGATGACTGTCCACAGCATGAACACCGCCCGCCGCCCGCATCCCGCATCCCCCCTCCCACCACCCCCCCCCCCCCCCCCCCCCCCACTGCCTTCCTCTCTCGATGAGCTGCTGGCTCGCACGCCCTCACATCATCTCGTGTCATTAAAAGAAAACAACAACTGGGTTGGATTCAATAGAAATATGCGGAGCGACGACACAAACAAATCCCTGAGGTGCAAAGCGACTCATTGCTTTTAAAAGGCGACTCTTTTAAACACCTTTAAACCACCCTGTCTTTCACGCTGGCTGGCTCACACACACACACACCTTCAGGCCTGAGACCATGAGGGTCTCGTATCGGTGCCCACCCGGTGCACGGACCAGCATGGGGTGGGGGGGTCCTTAGGGCTTAGGGGCCCGTGGCGAAGACCTGGTGGTGGGGGTCTCGGCCTCCCTCCCTCCCTCATGGACGAGACGGAAGCAGGCTTGAGGTCTCTGTTGTCACAGTGCTGAAGGCAGCAGAGCCAGGGGGGTGGAAACGACTTCTTCAAAAGACTTCAAACGTCATTAAGTCAACCGAACCATCGGTGTGCCTGTCTGCTTGTCTCTCCACCGCCCCGGCCCCGGCCCCCCCGGCCCCCCCGGCCCCTCCCTTCCTTACGGACATACTGAGCAAACAAGTGTAAGTTGGCCTTGTTTACCCACGCAGCCGTATGTGTGTTTACAATTTAGCTCATTTGCGCTGCAGATTATTCCGCGCCGTGTTTAGCAACGCCTTGTACTCGACAGAAAGGGCTCGCGTCATTAGCATGCGCCTCGCCGCGCGCACGTGTGTGTGTGTGTGTGTCTCACTTAGCGGCGTGCGGCGCGTGTCGCTGCCACCGTCGCCGCAACCGCGCGCGCGCGCGTGTGTGCGTGCGTGCGTGTGCGTGCGTGCGTGCGTGCGTGTGTGCGTGTGTGTGCGAGTGTGTGTGTGTGTTCCATGGCGTGACAGTGCCAACACTTCCTGTCACGACTGTTGTTTTTTGTTGGCTCTTTAGCGCGCTCGCGGCGTTTTAACATGCTAAACACAAACGACCCCACGATAACCACCCATCGGGGGTGGCGGTGTGTGTGTGTGTGTGTGTGTGTGTGTTTGGGGGGGAGAGGAGGGAGGGGGGGGGTGGCGGTGCAGGAAGAGCGCGGGGGGAGGAAGCAGAGTGGCGTAAACAACGCTTTTTCGCCGCTTAAATAAAACATTTGTTGGGTGGATTGAGGCTCCGGGATGTGAACAGCGTTCCCTGTTTTACGGGGACCCTCCGCGCGGCCGGGCGCTCGCTCGCTCGCTCTCGGTGGAAACGGATCGCACTGAACCCGGCGGGCATTCATATTGCATGAGAACAAATTTCTCCGACAACTTGAGTGATAGATTTGTACCGTCGAGACGCGCGTGTGTGTGTGTGTGTGTGTGTGTGTGTGTGTGCTGTACAGTTTGAAGCCGAAGTGGAGCTTTTGCTTGTCTAAGTGACAACAAATGGCTATTTAAATAAAAATTTTCAACAATTAAACGTGGCCGGCAAAGTTTGTTTTCTCCTGATTAACACGGCACGGACAACAGCAAATGGCACCCGAGGGGGGGCCTGTTCTCCTGGGAATACCGGAGAATTGTCTGGGAGTCAACATGCGAGGCGAAAAGGGAGGGAACAGGCACGGAAATATACGTAGACGGTGCCATTAAGAGAGACTGTACACGTTCCTCCAGAACATCACAGAACAGAACATAACAGAACATAACAGAACAGAACAGAACATAAACAGAAACAAACAGAACAGAACAGAACAGACCAGGCTGCGTTGGGCTGAGCACAGAGACAACGCGATAGCGATCGACTCCTTTCACTTCAAATGACAAAAAAATTCCCGCGTCTCACCGATGCGAAATAGAGTCGTTTGCGGCCTCGCTGAGACCGAAACAACATGAAAACCGCCAGGGAGCGGAGGGGTTGACTGAGGGAAAACATAATCTCCACGTCGTCGTCGTCTTCGCTCGAGTTTGTTCGAGTCAGACTAATACTATTTCCTCTTTGCTTTGTTTCAGAGACGCCGTAATTAAAGCACGTCACTTTCGGGTCGACAAAGAGAGAGAGAGACGCACGCAATCAAGAGAAAGCCCCACCGCTCAGATCCGTGTCTCTCGCTTTGCCGTCGTCTCGCCTCGCTCGCTCGCTCGCTCGTACTTTGTCTGCGACTCGGGCCGAAAATAATTAACTGTGCGCGATGCTTGCGGGGGCCCCCCTTCGGATTACAGCGGTCCAATTGTGGCGCACGCATTGTCATGGAGACTATCGGGCGATCTGTGGATAAACAGCTCTCCGACTTGGCAGCGCGCGGCTAAAACGGCGCTTTGTGCAGATGTCAGACGCAGATTTACGATCCCGGAACAGATTGTATTTGGCAGGAGAACCGATGGGCAGGACTCTGACTCTACTCTGGGCTGGCTGCTTATTTTGATAAACAGCTCTGTTGATGTAACCTGTCCAGATCTCTCTCTCTCTCTCTCGCTCTCTCGCTCTCTCTCTCTCTCTCTCTCTCTCAGGGCCGGGGGTCTGGAGCCCTGTTCCCCCTTTTTGTCTTTGTGAAGCAGCACCACGGATGGGTGGGTGTTGCTGCCATATCCCGTATGTGTCCCCATCGGCACCAGCACCAGCACCACCACCACCACCACCACCACACACACACACAGTCACGGATGCTCACTCACTCATTGCTGTGCTACTTTCCAAATGATTTTCCCACCGTGGGTCAGGAAGTGTACGTGGACCGGCGATAGGCCACGCCTTCGATGAACCTGTTTTAATATACGTTACGGTTACGACCCCCTCCCAGCCAACAAGATGCCGATGCTCATTCAGATCCGGCTCACACCATCCACCCGTATGATTGCCTGATTGCGAGTCTCCGTCCTGATTGGTGGTTGGAACACATGCCTCCATGCTGGGTCTGTTTCATGTGTTGATTGTAGAATGTTTGAAGCCTGAACAGAGGGAATATTCTACTGATGAGCAATAACAGACTTGGAGACATTTTTATTATCTCATCTTTTTTTTTTTTAAGGCCAATGTGCTGCTTATTTTACTGCACAATACCGCCACAGGTGTCTCACAGCGTGGGGGCTGCTTATGAGAACCCAAACGGATTCTTGGTGAGATAATGCTGATAAGAAACGCAATAAAGACTTTCTCTTCCAGCTTATCTGATCAGGATTTTGATTTGCGAAAGTGAGATGTTAATATAAGAATACTACCGCTCAGTGGCCGGGGATAGTCACATGGTTAGGCTGTTTAGGGTTCGAACCCCAGGTGTCTGCATTTCTACCAAGATGCTCTAACCCCTACCTGCTCCTTAACGACCTGTCTCTGTATTCACTGTCTAACCCCTACCTGCTCCTTAATGACCTGCCTCTGTATTCACTGTCTAACCCCTACCTGCTCCTTAATGACCTGCCTCTGTATTCACTGTCTAACCCCTACCTGCTCCTTAATGACCTGTCTCTGTATTCACTGTCTAACCCCTACCTGCTCCTTAACGACCTGCCTCTGTATTCACTGTCTAACCCCTACCTGCTCCTTAACGACCTGCCTCTGTATTCACTGTCTAACCCCTACCTGCTCCTTAACGACCTGCCTCTGTATTCACTGTCTAACCCCTACCTGCTCCTTAACAGGCTTTAGTGCTGGGCGGTATGACCAAAAATTGATATCACGGTATTTTTCTAAATTCTAACGGTTTCACGGTATATGACGGTATTTTTTTTTCCATGCATAATCAAGTGTTCACAACATATTCTATTGGTTGAGAGAGGAAATACTGCTGTAGATTGACTTAGGATGGACTATTTTACCATTGTAGTGACCACTCATTAGCAGGACAATATAGGTTAGAATTCACAGCGAGCTAGCCTTGTTGACGTTATAGTTACTTGATAGGTTTATTCAACTACATTACCCATGACCGTTAGCGGGTTGATGACGTTAATCAAGGCTAGCTCGCTGTGAATTCTAACCTATATTGTCCTGCTAGTGAGTGGTCACTACACGATCATGATGAATATTGTAGAATTCTGATGGGGGGGGGTCCGTTAATTCGCGGTGTTCATGTGTGTATGATGTTGCGCGCGACACTGAAACAGTGTTGCGCGGCGCAGCGTTCCGAACGTTGTGTAATCAAATACACCGGTATGGCGGTATATTAAAAATTCATATCATAACGGAAATACACACCGGTATTCGGTGTGAACCGGTATACCGCCCAGCACTACTCTCCGTCTTCACTGTCTAACCCCTACCTGCTCCTTAATGACCTGTCTCTGTATTCTGTCTAACCCCTACCTGCTCCTTAATGACCTGTCTCTGTATTCACTGTCTAACCCCTACCTGCTCCTTAATGACCTGTCTCTGTATTCACTGTCTAACCCCTACCTGCTCCTTAATGACCTGTCTCTGTATTCACTGTCTAACCCCTACCTGCTCCTTAATGACCTGTCTCTGTATTCACTGTCTAACCCCTACCTGCTCCTTAATGACCTGTCTCTGTATTCACTGTCTAACCCCTACCTGCTCCTTAATGACCTGTCTCTGTATTCACTGTCTAACCCCTACCTGCTCCTTAACGACCTGTCTCTGTATTCACTGTCTAACCCCTACCTGCTCCTTAACGACCTGTCTCTGTATTCACTGTCTAACCCCTACCTGTGTGTTAACTACTTAACAGTAATAAACATGACAAACTGTTAAACACAGATACATGTAGACTGACCTGTATAATATCCTGCAGCTGTTCTGTTGGTTTGCATGACTTTAGCCCATTTATTGATCCAATATTGTCTCAGCACACTTGTTTTCACGGCAACTTGTTTTTGCCTTTTACGTATTTTTTGTCTCCCAGTTAACCAGGGTTCCAACCACTACCTTGTGATCATCGGGGTTAATTAACATTTTCCTTTTTGTGTTACTTCTCACGTGTTGTGTGTTGTGTGTTGGGTTTACTTCAAATTAGTCAAATTACGTACATTACAGAAAACCCCGTTCATACTTCCAACATCATGTGACAGATGTTTCCCTTTATTGGTTCTAAGTTCTCTAACTTCAGGCAGTACACAACACACAAAGCATTCATCATATAAATAATGCATTTCCCCCGTTTTTTGGATCTACTTTACAGATTATACATCGTAATCACATCACTTGGCAAACACAGTCTTTGTGTTATCTACACCGCCATGTGCCAGGCTGGTTACCTATTGAAACCTGTGACCGAAAAGAACCCGGACTGGTTTCGATGTGGTTAACCATTGTAATTGAAAAATTACTTCAATTGCAATATGCTTCCTTATTCATACGACGACACTCCGTCTAAACAAACAAGTGGGATTCATCTTAAGATATAATTGCTCGCCGTCCTTTAACATGTGTCATCCCATTTTGCATTACCTTGGCTTCCAAAAGGATATGAATAAAAAAGGTGTGGTAAGGCGGTCCAGTGTCAAAAAACGATATTATTCTCAAGCCCATTTGATCTTTATAAGAGCAAACAAAAGCTGTGATCCCCAGGCGGTGAAATCAGCCGACACGGCAAGATAGATAAATACGTGCTTTTCTGTTGACGACTTTCAAACAAACCTGTGTGCCCTCAAAAAAAAAATAAAAACCACAAGACGTGTTTGACTGCAGCATCCTCGTGTGTGTGTGTGTGTGTGTGTGTGTGTGTGTGTGTGTGTGTGTGTGTGTGTGTGTGTGTGTGTGTGTGTGTGTGTGTGTGTCAGGAGACATCGTGGCAGGCAGGCACAGAGAGCGTCAACACCGCACGCTTCAGGCCCGCGGCTGTACATCAGAGCTAATGCACTCCAAACAAGTACAGTGTAGTGTGTGTGTGTGTCTGTGTGTATGTGTTGCGTGGGTGTGGTGTTCATGGGCATGTGTGTGTATAATGACGTGTATGTTTGTATGTGTTCGTGTTTCTATTCGTGTGCAGATGTGTATCTTATGCATGTTCGTGTGTGTGGGTACAGTGTGTGTGCAGGCCTGTGTGTGTGTTTCTCTGTGTCTGAATTGTGATGGTACAGTTGTATGTGTGTGTGTGCTGTGTATGGTATGACAGTGTATGTGTGCATGCGTGTGTGTGTGTGTGTGTGCATGTTTCTGTGTGTGCACGTGTGTGTCTGCATTTCTGTGTGTGGGTACAATGTGTGTGTGTGTGTGTGTGTTTCTATGCGTGCGCATGTGTGTCTATGTGTATATGTACTGTGTGTGTGTGTGTGTATGTGTATGTGTATATGTATGTGTGTCTATGTGTGAGATCCTGGTTCTGATGAGATCTCCTTAATCCAGATGCCGTGTGATGATTTTTGTATTCACAGCGATAATCACATGTTTTCACGAACCAATCGATCAGGGAGGGAGGGAGGGAGGGAGGGAGCCCTTAATTGGTCACAAAAACGTAGGTTGCCATGTTTCATTAAACATCGCAAAAAAGTTACAAAATTAGGCGCCTGTACCATGCAGCATCCAAAATGTTTTTCTCATTCTCGGGTACATGAATTAACCATTAATGCAATTAATGTATGCAGTTTTATGTAGAGTTTCTGCAGTAATAAGCATGAATTAACAGTTAACTCATGGTCTAGTAATCGTTTACTCATGGTGTTCATGTTTACCAGGTCAAGGTGTGTCATGTTAACTAAGGTAATCATGTATACATTATCTATTAGGGTAAGGGCTAACCATAACCCATTGGAGACCTATACTGTGTGCGAAACGACAGATGCACTAAATGTATTCTTTTAAACTAAACTAAACAGTTTAGCATGACTTAGGCTCTCAATAGCGACCATGCTGTCCTCCTACCCTACAGGCCGAACACACGTTTCATTTCCTTCACTTGAGTCATGCCCAGACAGCCCAGACCGGCCCCCTGGGGTGGGGGGTGAGGGGTCCATAGTGGGGGGGGGGGGGTCAAGGGTCAGAGCAGGAGTTAATCTCTAAGGTGGGCTTTTAAGGAGCGCTGTTCTAACCCAAGAGCTGCCTCATTAATATTGTACAGGAACAGGAGAGGGACCGGCAACCCAAAGGCCTGAAGGACACACACACACACACACACACAGCATAGCAGGGCGGCAAAACGAAACACACGCATGTGACGATAGGTTGCTATGGGTTGCTCATGTGAGGTTTCATGTAATTATTCCGGTAAAGTATGAACATCTACATCTCCATCACCATCACCACCACTACTACTACTACTACCATCATCTATACCATCAACACCACCACCTGCACACCGCCATCACCCACAACCACAACTTCCACCTACACCTTGACCACGACCACCACCACGCGCACATGCAGCATTTCCATCACCAACACTACCACTACCACTACAACCTACACCATCGCCACACATTTACATTTAGGACATTTATCAGACGCTTTTATCCAAAGCGACTTACAAAGAGTACATTTGTTGAAGGAGAGACAGCAATATATCACTGTGGTACATAAAGATAAGAATAGAGCAGGTTTAGAGCATTCATAGTTGCAAGGTTAATAGAACGAGTTTCATAATTGCTAGGTAGCCTGCATAATAGCTGGGATAAGAGCAGAGGTGCCATTCTGAGTGCAGTCGCAACATCTAACTACATCTAACTAACACCACCACCACCACCATCACCACCACCACCTCCATTTCCAGGTCATTGCACAAAAGTTTCTCATGGCCTCCCGCAGAATCCCGGGTCCTTCGGGGCCCTGGTTGAGCTCCTCCTCAAAGGGATGGAATAAGATTACCATTATTTCCATTAGAACGTACTTTGGCAGTGACTGATATCTTTGAACACAGCAGGACCCCACCTCCTCCACCGCCGCCTCCACCTCCCCTGGTCCGTTTCCCCCGTTCATTATAGCGAGGCAGCGGCAGAAGGAGGCCGAAAAAAAAAGACCAATGAACGGTGGGCATCCTGTATTGACGTGTTTGCTGAATACCAGAGTGGGCTTTTTCAGATGTATTTATAATGGCCTTATTAAAACTGCCTTTGATCGGAAGACTACAACAACGCAGCGCAAAGCAATTCCTCTTTGTGTTTTTATGTCTATGCATGGCACGGAAAATAAGTCAATATCCCATTTTTTTGTGGAGGGGGGGGGCAGGAGGGGCGGCAGATTTAGTTTCTCTTTTAAGAGTGTTTTAATTGTTTTCTCACTTTTAGAAAATGTAATTCTTTCCGCAGGTGGGGGGCGGCGGCGGCGGCGAGTTTTTCTTGTTTTTTGTTTTTTTCGCTGTCCATCAAACATAAAAACAGCCACACACACACACACACACACACACAGCACATCTCCAGCGATTCCTTTTGTTTTTCGGGTTTTATAAATGAAATATTCCATTTGATATACAAACACTTTTAATTATTGAAATTGGTAGCGCGGTCTACCTCGGAATGAGTTCCCCCCCCACCACCACCTTCGTCTGTTATTGTCTTCGCTACCGAAGGATAAAAAAAAAAACAAAAAAAAAAAAAACAGTGAACCTCAGAGCGATCCTCTCTGACGGTTGCCAACTGTACGACGAAGAACGAGACATGCGGTGAAGACGAGTCTACAAGTGTTTGTTGTCGACCGGTCGGCACGGGTCGAGCCACGCACCACTGACCTGTAAGCAGTTCAGTCGGTTTTCCCAGAGTGCACACACACACACACACACACACAGTGACATGGGTTGGGTATCTATTCGCTTTTTATTTTCCGCTGTTATTATATATACGATATGATATTATATGATACTTGATATCTATTATATATAAGATATATACTATATCTTTCAACTGCATGCGTTCTTCAGAACAACTAAATGAAGGCTACAATTGGAGGCTATGAAACGTAATCTTTGAAGTTGGCACTCTGAGTTCCTCTTAGTAGGGTCATCTCCCTAAGCTATAGACTGAGGGCCGCACAATCGTAATGTACCATTTAATGATATATGGCATCATAAACCTATATCACAGTATCAGGTAGATTATCAATTATTATGGATTGAACTGATGCATTTGATGATGAACTTTACCTACCCTACCT
This sequence comes from Coryphaenoides rupestris, assembly GCA_002895965.2. Lineage (NCBI taxonomy): Eukaryota > Metazoa > Chordata > Actinopteri > Gadiformes > Macrouridae > Coryphaenoides > Coryphaenoides rupestris. The sequence goes on from PIJE02003880.1 coordinate 11,326, forward strand.
GAAACACCCAACCAGAACCCCGAGTGATCATAAGCGCCACAGGATGTCTTATGTAACCTGGCCCTGATTAGGTAATTGGTTGGGGAGGAGTCAGGCTTGGCCTGGTTCACCAACCCTACACACTGGGAGTTCCCCACCACATTAGCACCTTCTATGTTCTTAGATGTTAGTAATGTGCTCAGAATGTCAGCTCTTATCCCAGCGATTAAGCAGGCAACCGAGCAATTATGATTAGCCATGGAACTATGAATTCTTGAAACCACAGCAATATGTTGCTGCCTCTCCTTCAACAAATGTACTCTTTGTAAGTCGCTTCGGATAAAAGCGTCTGGCAAATGCCCTAAATGTAATGTAAATGTAAATATGTACTGTGGCAACCCGCTAGTCCAAAAGGCGCATATAGGTTAAGTCTCCTCAGTCGGGCCGTTACACACAAGCAGACAGATGACGTCAGTACTCAACACCCGGCCTGATAGGAGTCCTCTCCTAACCGGACGCCTCCTCCCGGGTAGCCGTGCTCCGCGGGGTCCGGTCCTCACCCGGTCCGGTCCTCACCCGGGCCGTACGGGTCGGCGGCGATCTCCGCGGCACCCGACGGGGCGGCGATCTCCGTGTCCGCGCGCTCCCGTGCGTGGCGGCGTCTCGAACTCGGATCTCTGCCGTGATCGCCGACTGGGAGGAACCCTCCGGCTTTAGACCCGGTTCCTCTGGATTGTCTGATCGGTCCAGCTGCCTCCTAATTAGCCGACTGTGACAACTGCGATCCCTGGGCCCGGGAGGGAGGGGCCGGAGAGTCCCGTCTTGCCCCAGTCCATATCACGAGGGTATCTCCCAACAGATAGTCTGTCTAGTTATTCTAAACCTATCCACCATCTTTCCATCAATCTATCCATCCATCTACCTTCCAACATCTATCCATCTTTTTCACTGCTTGTCCAACAGGGGTCAATGTATTTACATTTACATTTACATTGAGGGCATTCAAAGCGACTTACAAAGAGTACATGTGTTGAAGGAGAGGCAGCAATATATCACTGTGGTACCTGAAGATAAGAATAGAGCAGGTTTACAGCATTCATATTACGAGACGAATAGAACGAGTTTCATAATTGCTAAGTTGTCTGCATAATAGCTGGCAGGCGTGTGACTCTAATGCTGATACATCACTGCTGAGAGACCAACAATGCAAGTGCATTAACTAAAGTTGTTTAAGACTTATAAAACAACAAGGTTAGTGCTGGGGGTTATGTAGAGCGTCCAGGTGGAAACTTCTGAACAGGTGGCGGTCCTTGAGTCTCTTGTTAAGGAGGGGGGTTATTGTAGAGTCCAGGTGAACTCTGAACAGGTGGGTCTTGAGTCTCTTGTTAAGGAGGGGGGTTATGTAGAGTCCAGGTGAACTCTGAACAGGTCGGGTCTTGGAGTCTCTTTGTTAAGGATGGGGGGTTATGGTTAGGTCCAGGGTGAACCGCTGAATCGGTGGGTCTTGGATCTCTTGTTAAGGAGGGGGGTTATGTAGAGTCCAGGTGAACTCTGAACAGGTGGGTCTTGAGTCTCTTGTTAAGGAGGGGGTTATGTAAGAGTCCAGGTGAACTCTGAACAGGTGGGTCTTGAGTCTCTTGTTAAGGAGGGGGGTTATGTAGAGTCCAGGTGAACTCTGAACAGGTGGGTCTTGAGTCTCTTGTTAAGGAGGGGGGTTATGTAGAGTCCAGGTGAACTCTGAACAGGTGGGTCTTGAGTCTCTTGTTAAGGAGGGGGGTTATGTAGAGTCCAGGTGAACTCTGAACAGGTGGGTCTTGAGTCTCTTGTTAAGGAGGGGGGTTATGTAGAGTCCAGGTGAACTCTGAACAGGTGGGTCTTGAGCTTCAGGTGGTTGGCGGTCATCCATCTGCTGATGTCGGCCAGGCATTTTGAGATGCGTGTTGAGATGTGGGTGTCTGAGGGGGGGAAGGAAAGAAACAGTTGGGTGTCATCAGCATAGCAGTGGTAGGAGAAGCCGTGGGATGTGATTACAGAGCCGAGAGATCTAATGTATAAAGAAAACAGAAGGGGTCCCAGTACTGAGCCTTGGGGTACTGTATTGAGAGGGTATGCAGTGGGGCCTCTTAACCCCTCGACCTCTGGGACCACCCCCGCCCACCCCCCAGCTCCTCCTGGGGGATCTGTGGGAGTTCCCAGGCCAGCCAGAAGATGCAACCCTGGGTCTGCCCTGGAGCTCTCCTCCCAGTCGCACACGGAGTAGATACCCAGGGGGGGGGAGCTCCGACTGAAGGCCACCAACCATCTCATCTATAGATAAATAAGAGTTGACCAACAGTTGACCTTTCCAGCGTCGGGGATTGGGCCGTTGGACTGTATGCTTAAAAAAATAGTGGAAGTTAAACATAGCATATCTTTTGCTTTTCTATAAACAGTTTGTTCTTTCTTTACCACTGGATGTGGCTATGTTTTGAATGGGTATGTGAGTGAGCATACAGTAAGATCTCTGTAGCATCCATATATTCAATTATTTATTAGTTGGTTAGCGAGGTGTCCCGAATAGACTGGCCTCACCATGCTACTGTGTCGTTTAGACAGATGTAGCATTTGGTTTTTATATTTCACAGAATATGAATGTCGTCACCATTATTACACAAACCTATAGAGGGTTTTTTTTTTTCACAAACCTATGGAGTTTTTTCTTCACACTGCTTTACAAAAACCCACAACCACGACAGTCAAAATCTACCCCCCCCCCCCCCCCCAAAGAAAGTGGACACGAAGGTGGTCTACGTAAACCCAAGTAAGTCATTTTCCTTGGCAAGCACTTTCACACGAAGGAGCCCGCGATGTTGCTTCTGCTGCTACCGCCTGCTACCTCTTCCTCGCGGTGACCCCGGGAAGGGAATCCACGCTCCTTCTGTACCCCGTCTCCGTTGGTTACCGACTGACGGTTCCCTATATCATGACATGTGCTCATACCTGTTTTAAATTAGGTCCATAGGAGTTACGTTACGCCCCCCCGGCATACCTTCCATCATATCGTTCTCCCCACCGCCTGCAGACTGCAGCGGTGACATCATTGCACATGGACGCCGCGGCCGCGATCGACTCGAAGACGTTCAGGCCGAGGTTATTTAAACACGCGCTCGGGAGGGGAAGCATGTCCCGGCGATGATTTAATAAAAAGGCCCGCGCTTGCTTCGCATCACGTCGCTAAAGTAAATATATATTTTTGTCGATGTATAGCGTATATATTTTTTTTATACTTATTCCCAGTTCGAGGCCAACGTTTCATGCTTCGACGTTATTTATTTAACGAGTGTCACGAATAGCGTCTTGGGCGAGGGGGACCTCGTTTTGCGAAAGGCGTTGGAGACACCGGCGTCTGAGAACAACGCCAACAAACACAAACGCAAACGGATGGATTTGCTTCTCGTCTTCGTCGTCGTTGTCGTCGCTGCTGCTGCTGATGAGCTGATGAGGATGATGATGATGATCATGATGATGATGATGACACTTCACGTTTCTTTAGCGTTCGTCATTGTCTTTTTACTGGGTTTTTTACTAAATCTGTTCAAAGTGGTAAAAAAACTGAAAAAGAAACCTTTACTCATGAAATACGTTGAACCGATAATCTCCCGCTAGATATATTTCTCATGTGTAATACTACTCCTCACTACTGCTTCCCAATACCATTGCCAACTTGTTTTGCTGACTGAATGAATATCTTACAGCACTGATCATGTGACCTGATCATGTGACCTCCCGGTGACATCCGCACAGGAAAGGAAGACAATTGTGATTTAAATGTGATTTTACCCACTTTGTAAGTCTGAGTCTCTCTCTCTCCTCTCTCTCTCTCTCTCTCTCTCTCTCTCTCTCTCAATTCAATTTCAATTTCAATTTAAAGAGCTTTATTGGCATGGAAAACGTACATTTCACATTCCCAAAGCGAGTGGTAAATAAAAACAAAAACAAAACAAATCTAATTTACAATTGTCTCTCTCTCTCTCACACACACACACACACACACACACACACACACACACACACACACACATTTTCTCTTCCTCTCTCTTTCACTCCTCACTTTCTCTCTCTCTCTCTCTCTGTGTCTCTCTCATTCTTATTTCTTTCCGAGGAATTTGGACCACAGATCATATTTGTCCCCGGTTCGATCCCCCAAATGAAAACACACCAGCTAACTGTAAAGTGACCAAAACAACAACCAAAGAAAGTAAGACGAGAGCTCATTGCGAAAATTAAAGCCAACTAAAAAATACATAAACAATTCCATCCCTCCGAAGAGTTCCTTAGTTCCACCACAACTTCAAACTAAACACAAAACAGCAGCTAATGATAGCCTTGAGTCAGGAGCTCTGATGCGCCAGCAGGAAGCCCTGGTTTTACTCTGCCTGCTCCTCCACTAACCTGCCTGCTGGCTCACCCTGCTAACAACCAGCCTGCTAACAACCAGCCTGCTAACAGCCTGCTAACAGCCTGCTAACAACCCCGCTAGAAACCAGCCTGCCCACAGCCTGCTAAACAACCAGCCTGCTAACAGCCTGCTATACAACCAGCCTGCTAACAGCCTGCTAACAACCAGCCTGCTAACAACCAGCCTGCTAACAGCCTGCTAACAACCAGCCTGCTAACAACCAGCCTGCTACACCAGCCTGCTAACAACCAGCCTGCTAACAACCCCGCTAGAAACCAGCCTGCTAACAACCCTGCTAACAACCAGCCTGCTAACAGCCTGCTAACAACGAGCCTGCTAACAACCAGCCTGCTAACAAGCTAACAGCCTGCTAACAACCAGCCTGCTAGCAACCAGCCTGCTAACAAACAGCCTGCTAACAAGCAGCCTGTATATTACTGCAGATTTCACTGACTGTTGATGCGCGGAGCAGCCATCTTGGATTTTGAAGTCGGGGTTGTGAGATTCTTTCGACTTTCCGAGTTCCAGTTGCAATTTCCCGACTGCGAACTCGGGAATTCCGACTTCCGAGTGCGAATGGAACGCAGCTTTACAAGCAGCCCTGCCCACGCCGGTAGCCCCGCAACAAGCAGCCTGCTAACAACAACAACAACAACAACAACAACAACAACAACAACATTTAGTTGCTATTGGTGGTGATCTTCTGCTCTGGCGGGTGAGCTCAGCGTATGATGACGATGACAGAGCTTCCGTCCTGATGTTGTCATGTAATGGCGCTGTTGACGCAAACATCTGTGGAGGTGGCAGCAGAACCCCCCGGACCCCCGCATGCTGCAGCTGACCCGTGCAGGAGCATGACACCGAGACCCCCCCAGTGTGTGTGTGTGTGTGTGTGTGTGTGTGAGGGTCCACGTCTGCGTCCGTCTGGGGCTCCATGAGGAGGAGGACGAGGAGGAGGCGGAGGAGGGGGTCCGTGTCTGGGCCTGGGCCTCCTCCACCGCCTCCTCCTCGTCTCCGCTTGCCCCCTCGGCCGGCCGGCCCTCATGTGTTTCCCATCAAGGGGAGCTCTGCTGTGGTCACCTTCCTTATTTTTGCCGGACTGGAAAAACAGAGCTAATATGGTGTGATCTGGGAGGTGGGGGGGAGCGTTTGATGCTGGCCGCTTTACAAATAAACCGACGAAACGGCATATGGTTTGCGTTCATCTCCTAATTTATTTCCTATAAATGTCCGTTAAATGTTCCAGCGAGCTGACGTGCGCATGTGTGTGTGTGTACGCGTGTGTGTGTGTGTGTGTGTGTGTGTGTGTGTGTGTGTGTGTGTGTGTGTGTGTGTGTGTGTGTGTGTGTGTGTGTGTGTGTGTGTGTGTGTGTGTGTCGAAGCCAGACTCTGGTAAAGACCGGGGCCAGCGAGAGAGCAGAGCAGTCTTGTGGCACAGTGTGATTATAACAATTTGTTTCTCTCATTTTTCTTCTTCTGCATCATCTTCATCATCTCCCATCTAAATCCTGTCTGATGGATGAGACCCGAGTCGTCCGGGAACGAGGAAGGAATACAAAATAATCCTTCACCGATGTTACTGTAAACGATTCACAGCTTCCCCCCCCCCCCCCCGCCTGCACCCACCCACCCTCACGACGATACCAGACAAAGGAGGGCAGTATAGAAGAAGAAGGCAATTAAACAGTCTTGATGGCGAGGTGGGCTGTGACTCATCACCACCTCCCAGACTCCAGCGCCATCTGCAGCAGGGTGGTGTTGGGTTACCACTCTTCTGACTATAGCCAGACTAACACAGGCCTGGCCAGCGGTGGTGGAGCAGGAGGGCGGAGGTGTTGGCACGGGTGGTGGGTGGTGTGCGGCGGCGGTGGCCGGCGGTACACTGCCATAGAAACGCAGAGACGGGGAGGTTCAAAGGAATAAAGGGTACATAAAGGGGAACATTAAGGGTACATAAAGGGGTACATAAAGGGTACATAAAGGGGTACATAAAGGGTACATAAAGGGGAACATAAAGGGTACATAAAGGGGAACATAAAGGGTACATAAAGGGTACATAAAGGGTACATAAAGGGTACATAAAGGGGTACATAAAGGGTACATAAAGGGTACATAAAGGGTACATAAAGGGGAACATAAAGGGGTACATAAAGGGTACATAAAGGGTACATAAAGGGTACATAAAGGGTACATAAAGGGTACATAAAGGGTACATAAAGGGTACATAAAGGGGTACATAAAGGGGAACATAAAGGGGTATATAAAGGGTACATAAAGGGGTTTATGTAGAGTCCAGGTGAACTCTGAACAGGCGGGTCTTGACTCTCTTGTGGAAGCTGCTGAGCGACTCGGCCGTCCTGACGTCAGTCCACCGCTGCGGTGCCAGAACAGGGAGAGCAGCGGCGCAGGGCAGCTATCTGTAGCTAGCGGTGGTACTGTTGGCTCGGTAGTCCGTGTGGACATTAGGGATCAAACCCGGAGCAAACCCGGTTCCTTTGGACTGGGAGTGGAAACCGCCTGACCACCACCAACCGCTCTGTCGTCTTAATGTGTTGATCGTGAAAAGAAAGTGGAGGGGGGGGTTGGGGGGCGGAGGTGTACCGGGTCTGACAGGTCCCGTCTCCACCCAGACCGGGTTATTCCACTGTAAACAATAGGGGTGTGGTGCGGATTGGTTTGGAAACAATGTGTTTATTTTAAAAAAGAAAAGGAAAAAGGCGACTTCCTCTATAGACTCGGCGAGTCTGACCTTAATTTCATTGGCGGCGGCCGAAAAAAAATAAAACGCAAAAAAGTCGGGAGGTCCAAACAAAACAGCGAAAGGGAAAAGGCTGCATTTCCACACACTTCCTGTGTGATAGACCAACAGCACTAATACAAAATAAAAATGAATTCAATGCCGGCTGCTTGTTTATCTCGCGCACAATCTCGGAGATCTAACGTCAGAGGAAAACAAAGAAATAAATCTTTAGATGAGTTTTATGTTGTTGAGTCTACGTGGCTTAATGTTTGGAGTTTTTCCCGGGATACTGATGTCAGTTTCCTCGGAGGCGGCGGGGAGAAGAAAAAATAAAAAAGAGAAAAATGCCTTCCAGTGCTCGTTCTTTTTTTTTTACTGTTTAGCAGGATAACGCTCGGAGCGCTTCGGCAGAACGATGCCTAAAGGCTCTGAGGTAGTGTGACGCACACACACACACACACACACACACACACGCCGCCCTCCAACCCTCCCCGCCAGCGACGCCCACCAGAACACCCAGACTGCCCCAGAGCCACTTCCTATCCAAAAGGAACTGACTTGCACTTTCTGTTGTGTTTTGTGCTGAGGAGAAACCTGCGCTTTTAACTAATGTTAAATTTGTACTCATTTAGGAGTCACCGGCGTCATCACAACACACCTAAGCCACCCGCCGGCACTTTTCTTTTTTGTTTTGCATACTTTATTACCGCAAAATAATAATAACACTCGTGAGTGTGTGAGGCTCTGTTTCAACAGGGAGGCCTCGAGTTCCCGTGGCTCCTTCTTCTTCTTCTGCATTTCCTTGTCGCTGCGCTTCTGAAACAACAAAATTGTAACGCAGCGAATTAAACGGGACATTTTTTCCTCTTTCTCCTAAGACTTAAGTTAACCCCCCGTGGAGTTCATTTTCTGGGAGTGACAGCGATGAGGGGGGATGAGAAAGTATTAGGTGGTGGTGGTGGTGGTGGTGGAGGTGGTGGTGGTGGTGGTGGAGGTGTTGGTGACGGAGGACGGGGGACGGGGGGTGTAGCAGCAGCGTAACCTGGCCCAGGCAGACAGCCTCTGAACGCTGCGAGGCGGCTACGGGGTAACAGGTAAACCTCTGGTGGGGTGGGGTGGGGTGGGGTGGGATGGCATGCATGCAGGGGTATGTGGCAGGGGTATGAGGAGGTGGAGGCGGAGGAGGAGGAGGAGGAGGAGGAGGAGGAGGTGGAGGTGGAGGTGGCGGCTTAAGCCTTAGTTAGGCATGTAAATCCCACCCTTTTTACAGACACGCCGCTCGGCTAGATCCCTGTCAATTTCCCGCAGCTGTGCCTGGGCGGATTTACATGAATACTCCCTATCACTACAGCTTAGCCTCCCGTGTGTTCGACACTCATTCACCTTTCTCTCCCCCCCCCCCCCCCCCCCCCCCCACCACCCCCGCCTCTGGATGCTGCTGCCTGGTAGGATCGTCTTTATTATTGTCTTCTCTCGAGACCGTTGGGCCTTTTATTTGCAAGCTGGCTAGCGTTGCCGAGGCTTCACCCCCTCCCTCCCTCCCCTTTAAATTGACTCCTCGCTGTCCGTCCACGGGCCTGTGAGCATGAGAAGGTTAGCACCCACCCCATCCTCCCCATCCTCCCCTTCCTCCCCATCCTCCCCATCCTCCCCCCTCCGATAAGCCTCCCATGGCCTATCAGTCAGCTGCGGAGGGTGGTCGGTGGGGGGGGGGCTGGTTGGGGTGCGTGGGGGCGGTGGTGGATGATGCGCGAGTACAAGATAGCAGTAACACCGCCGCCGCCGCCGCCGCCGCCACGCTAGCTTCCCGTCAGGCTTTATCGCGGGGGCCGCCGCCGTCGGTGGTGGTGGTGGTGGTGAAACTAAACCGCTGTTCAGCGAGAGTAGGGGTGGAGGAGGAGGAGGAGGAGGAGGAGGTGGGGGTTGTGGTGGTGGTGGAGGAAGAGGGGGAGGAGGAGGTGGGGGTTGTGATGGTGGTGGTGGTGGAGGAAGAGGGGGAGGAGGTGGGGGTGGTGGCGGTTCCTGGATTACAGGCGCGTCGACTCTAATTTCAAAGACCAGTGGTGTATCCAGTCAGTGGAAGGATGGAGACTTGGCCCCGCCCCCACTGCTGATTGGCGGTTGGGGGTGAGGAAGAGGACGGGGGGGTGGGCTGTGTGTTGTTCAGACTCACCGCATAGGCAGGAGGAGGAGGGGGGGGGGCATCGGTTCATCATTCATGTGCGGTTGTGTTGGAGCGTTGGCACGGCAACCGCCTCCCCGCCCGCCTCCCTGTGCCCTGTGCCCTGTGCCCTGTGCCGTTCCTGCCTTCCTCTATCACAGGGGCGCGGACAGGAAGTGCTGCCCAGGACTGTGAGCGGACGGACCAGGGCAAGACGGGGTCAGAGTTCAAATCAACAAATCTCTCTCTCTCTTGGTGGGAACCTCCAGGCAGGGCTGCCGGGCTGTTGTGATGGAAGGCGGAGGCCGGAGTACAGAGGTGTGCTGAGGCTTAGGGTGGTGCTGGGGGTGGCGCTGGGCTATCAGTCTGGGGTCAGAGGTCGTGTGGGAGCGGTTCGCTGGGTGCCATGTTGTCCTGCTGATGTGGCCATTCTGGCGCCAGAACCAAAACCTGAACAAGAAGAACAAGAAGAACGAGCGATGTAATAAAAATCTAAATCAAATCTTCCATCGGACGTTTACATCCAGCGGAAAAATCCAACAGACCCCAGGCGAGGATCGAATTCACACACTAACGGCTTTCTCTTATTTCATTATGATTATCATTATCATCATCCTCGTCAACATCATCATCAGCATCATCATCATCATCTTCATCATCAGTGGGCGTTGTTTTTATTTAGTGGAAAGCCGTCTCATCAAATGAGATGTCACCAGGGACCAAATATCATTTACAAACTACTAATGATGAGCAAATGCTCTTCTGGCCTGGGGAGGTGGAGGAGGTGGTGGTGGAGGAGAAGGTGGTGGTGTCTGAGAGATTGTGTGTGTGTGTGTGTGTGTGTGTGTGTGTGTGCGTGTGTGTGCGTGTGTGTGTGTGTGTGTGCACTGTCTCTCTGTCGCAGCGTCTCTGCAGTGATCTCCACCACCACCACCTCCTCCTCCACCTCCTCCACCACCTCCTCCTCCACCTCCTCCTCCACCTCCTCCTCCTCCTCCTCCACGTCTCGCTTCATGTTCTCATGCCTCTTTTCGTTTGTGATGCCAAAAGCAGGGCTAAGAACAAGACAAGAATAAAACTCTTTGGAATAAAGAAAGGGTGGTGGTGGAGGTGGAGGAGGAGGAGGTGGAGGAGGAGGAGGAGGTGAATGGGAGTGGGGTTGGACACAGAGGCCAGTAACACATGAATTGTTAACAATCTTCCCATTTAAACAATGTCATTATCACGGCTGCCTAATGTGTTTTTTCTCCCTTCTTCCTAGGTGTGTGTGTGTGTGTGTTTGTTGTAAAAAAAAAATTATTCAAATGAGACACTAATATATGTGCATATCCTTAGCGTAGATGGATTAGGGTTCCTGTATCAATAATTAAGCAGGCATTATGATTATTATTAGCATCTTTTCTGGTGGTGGTGGTGGATCTGGTTCACCTCGCTGCCGGACTGCTAATAATGAGTCATCAATAAAACATTTTCATAATGTCAGAAAGACACTTCTGTAGACGCATGATCTAATTTTACACGGACCCGGACTCGGTCATTAGTTCAATATGCCGTGAATGCCATGCTATGCAAAACACGGAGGAGGTTAAAGGGCCGGCCTGATGCGCTGTGACAGTTTCTCCGCATCAAAACGTACCCTTCATTAATGTTAATCATCTCCCAGCTTCACCTCCTCCTCCTCCTCCACCACCACCTCCACCTCCACCACCACCCTTTCTTTATTCCAAAGAGTTTTATTCTTGTCTTGTTCTTAGCCCTGCTTTTGGCATCACAAACGAAAAGAGGCATGAGAACATGAAGCGAGACGTGGTGGAGGAGGAGGTGGTGGTGGAGATCACTGCAGAGACGCTGCGACAGAGAGACAGTGCACACACACACACACACACACACACACACACACACACACACACACACACACACACACACACACACAATCTCTCAGACACCACCACCTTCTCCTCCACCACCACCTCCTCCTCCACCTCCCCAGGCCAGAAGAGCATTTGCTCATCATTAGTAGTTTGTAAATGATATTTGGTCCCTGGTGACATCTCATTTGATGAGACGGCTTTCCACTAAATAAAAACAACGCCCACTGATGATGAAGATGATGATGATGATGCTGATGATGATGTTGACGAGGATGATGATAATGATAATCATAATGAAATAAGAGAAAGCCGCGTGAATTCGATCCTCGCCTGGGGTCTGTTGGATTTTTCCGCTGGATGTAAACGTCCGATGGAAGATTTGATTTAGATTTTTATTACATCGCTCGTTCTTCTTGTTCTTCTTGTTCAGGTTTTGGTTCTGGCGCCAGAATGGCCACATCAGCAGGACAACATGGCACCCAGCGAACCGCTCCCACACGACCTCTGACCCCAGACTGATAGCCCAGCGCCACCCCCAGCACCACCCTAAGCCTCAGCACACCTCTGTACTCCGGCCTCCGCCTTCCATCACAACAGCCCGGCAGCCCTGCCTGGAGGTTCCCACCAAG
>PIJE02003881.1:7565-32177 GCA_002895965.2 Coryphaenoides rupestris
AGTCGTTCAATCCAAAGCCGACATACGTCCCCCCTAACTGAAAGAAATGTCCCCATTTCCATGTACAAAAAAACACACCAATGAGCAAATAAAACACAAATATACATCCTTATCTATACAAAACAAACATAAATACACACACATCAGAAATGACCACTACCCCCAAAAAAACCCCAGAGATAAACCCATGTACAGAAGGGGAGACTGAGCACGTAGACACAACTATAAACAAGCCAATGACAGGCGCATAGACTCAAGGAAAGAAACCCTGTCATAACCTGGTCTAAACAGTAATTCGTAAGTGCAATACAACAGCCTAACCCTAACACAGATAAGAAAAAAACAAGGGTTAATGACTAAAGAGCATAATACCACCATGCCCTATAGCTACCCACATGAACACAGGGCATGAAACAACAGGTTTGTGGTATCCTAACAATCAACCCACCACATAGTCCATGAAGGGCTCAGGGGCCCGTACAGATCTCCCAGCCCGAGAGACTCCAGGCGCGGCAAGAGCATGCTCAGGGGGGTCAATGGTGCCAACCTCAGTTTCCTGGCCACAGTCCATGTCCCATTCAGGAACGAGCGAGCCAACGGGGCTGGCAGTACCCTCCTGTAATGGAGCAGTTGGGAAAAGGTGAACGGACCCTTGGTGGGCCTGCCAAAGGAAATAGCCACCGGCAGGCTGTATCGTCGCAGCCTGTCATAATGAACAGTCTGCAGAGGGGGCTCATCCCCAAAAGGGCTACTGAGGCGATAGGTGACTCCCACCTCGTCGTCCCTGACCATTCGTTGTTGTATCAGGTAAGGTCCCTTCCAGTGCGGAGCGAGTTTACGGCGGCTCTCTGCAGGATCGTTCAACCACACAAGGTCTCCGACTTCGTAAGGGACATGTCTCAGTCTGTTGTCATAGTTAGCCTTTTGACTTCTACTCGCTGCCAGATTGTTTTTCTTTGTCTGACAAAACGCTGTGTCCAATGACTTTAGGAGGGAACTAGTGAAATCTTCTGGGGGCCCTCGCCCTGGGCCATCCTGCACAGCAACACTTTGACTGGGGTACGGGCCTCCCTACCATGTGTGAGGAAGTAAGGCATGAACCCAGTGCTAGAGTGCACACTGGTGTTGTAGGCGAACGTAGTCTTCAACAACCAAAACATAGCGGTTGCCCTTAGATGTGATTGGCAACTCCAGTATGTTGGCTGCGACAAATTGGTAAGGTCTCTCTGCCTGTGACGACCTCATAGGCGCTTGATGTCGGGGCACCGGTGATTTCCTTCTTTGGCAGGCGTAACATTGATCACACCACACCCGAATGTCACTCTGCATACAGGGCCAATAACACACACTTCTATGTGTGCTAAGACACGGTCATACGCCAGATGAGCCATCAGTGGAGCCCCGTATAAGTGCCCCAGGACCTCCGGGACCAGGGTCGCGGGTACAACGATTTGTGCACCACCCTGCACAACAGTCCATCGATAAGGGTTAATCGGGGACATTCCTGGCACCTTTCAACCTCCACCGAGGAGGCCTGTGACCAACATCCAGCCAGGACAGAACCTGCCCAATGTCCAGATCATTCCGCTGGAGCTCCCTGATGTCTGAGCCACCATGTGACAGGGTGTAGATTAGGGCCTGATCTGCAGGAGTCTGGGTACTAGGGCTGGGGTCCACAGTTGGGGCTGTATCATGAGTGTCAACAGCGCACACAGCGCCGGGGTCATGGTCGATACCTGTTTGCATTGCTGCATCCATGTGAGTGACAGGGGCACCAGGCACACCATCGTCTGACTAAACTGCCTGTGTGTTGGGTCTGCGTGAGAGGGCATCTGCATTAGTGTGCTGGGTTCCACTCTTGTGCACGATCACCCAGTCATATGGGTCCAGTTCAAGGGGCCAACGACTATGACGCCCCGTCCTGTCATTGTCAATCAGCAGCCATCGTAAGCTCAACAATGGCCAGTGATCTGTGACAACAGTAAAGGGGAGAAGGCCTAAGTAATGCCTAAAATTACAAACGGCCCAAACTATTGCCCACAACTCCTTGTCATACGTAGACCAGCGCCGTTCAGCGGCTGTGAGGGAGTGACTGGCGTAGGCGACCACCTTCTCAAGGCTCCCCTGTTGTTGTGCCAACACCGCCCCCCACAGCAATTTGTGATGCGTCCGTATACAGCACGAAACATTGGGTGAAATCCGGGCGGCTCATGATCGGCTCAGCACACAGGACGTCTCGCAGGAAATCAAAAACCTCCTGGCAGTCCGTCGTCCATGCAAATGGGATGTCTTTTCCTGTGAGTTGATTCAGGGGTGCGGCATGCTGAGCAAAATCCTTCACAAATCTGCTGTAATATGAGCAGAGCCCCAGGAAAGCACACACCTCTGTAGCAGAGCGTGGAACAGGCCAGGTTTTGACCTTATCGGTGTTCTGGGGATCAGGTTGAAGCCCCCCAGCAGAGATGACGTGACCCAGAAAGACCACGTGATCACGGGCCAGGTGGCACTTCTTGGCCTTCAACCAAACTCCTGCTGCTCCAACCCGGATAAAAACCTCCTCCAGGGCAGAAAGGTGGTCCTCGAATGACCTGCTGTAGACCAATATGTCATCTAGATACACCATGCAGATGTGCCATGGCAACCCCCTCAACACAAGCTCCATGACCCTCTGGAAGGTTGCAGGAGCATTGGTGAGGCCCATGGGCATGGATCTGAATTGATACAGGCCCTGGCCAGTGCTGAAAGCGGTCTTCTCCCGGTCCTCCGGCGCCACTTCGACCTGCCAGTATCCATCAGAAAAGTCCAAGGTGCTGAACCAGGTGGCCCCCGATATTGCATCCAGCATGTCATCCACCCGAGGTAGGGGATGAGAGTCTTTAATTGTCACGGAATTGAGGCCCCTGTAGTCCACACAGAACCTCCATGTGTTGTGTCTTTTTCCTAACGAGCACCACGGGAGAGGACCAAGGGCTGCAGCTCTCCTCAATGATGCCGTCCTCCAAAAGACACTGTACTTGTCTGTCAATTTCCCTACCTTTTTCTGGGGATGTACGGTACACACGCCGCTTTATTAGAGGATGGTCACCCGTTTGGATACGGTGTTTGATCAAATTGGCGTTACCCGCTCTGCCCCGTCCGGGGCGGAACACCTCCGGTGTTTCCCCAGCAAATCCTCCAGTTGTTGCCTCTGAACAGCCGACAATGGACAGTCCTCCACAGCTGGCAGCGAGGCAGCCACCTGTTCAGAATCCAACACTTTTATAGGAGTTATTAAGTCACAGTCATTAACACGGTAGAATACCCCCAGGTGGGAGCCTGGGTGCAGTTTCAGCTCCTGGTCTGTTGGGTTGAGTAGCCGTGCAGCAGTGCACCCATTCTCCACTGGCGCTACTGTACGTGCAACCACCAGGCCCACATTGTCCCGCACCTCGGGCTCCAGGTAGCCCAGGTAAGGGCCAACGGGTGGCCCAGCTGTGCGGGGAGACTCTACTTGAACAGGAACAATCATGAACTGAAAGGTGCAATAACAGTATCAGCAGACATAGAAATGTTACAACATTCAGGTATAAAGTCTGTGACCTGCATGAGAGGAACAGTAACATCCCCAAGGTGAAGTAGTCCCTAGTCTGTAGAGTCTGTAGCAGGAAGTCAAAACCCAACAGAATAGTTTGAGTTGCCCCCCGCACTACATGCACAACCTGCTCCCAATACTCACCACCCAACCGTATGGGAAGGGTCATCATACCTAAGGTGTCTAATAATTGTCCATTTACTGCACGTGCAAACGTGTACTGCTTATTTAACACACACTTACGCAGGGCTGGAATAGACATTCTGAACTCTTCAGCAATCAGTGAAACATTGGCACCAGAGTCAATTAGTACAGTCACATCAACACCCTCTACCAGTCCTTTAACATAGGCTGTAGACTTAGACTCACCCACCAAACATGAGTCCATTGGTGGAATAGGATTGACTGTCGTTGGGTTGCCCTCGCGACCCTGAGGTGGCAACACTGGCGTCCAGGTCTCGACACCAGCTACTTGGAGTTTCCCCGCTCCTGCCTGTGCAGGGATGTAGATGGTGATTGCCTGGAGGTAGACAGGAACCTCACTCCACGCCTCGGCTGCCGTTCCTCACCAAACTGCGTGCCCCAGGGGCCCTCACCTTCCTGTCGGCGCGGCTGGAACTCAGCAGCGATCTCTCGGGTCCCTCGCTCTCGTGGAGACCATTCCCGGGTGCTGTATCCTCCCTGCGGTCTGCGCTTTGGAGAACGGCCCCTTGCGTGATCATCCATCCGGGAACCCCAGGTGGTGGACCTGCAGCCAACCTCGCCACAGTCACAACGACAGGCACTTTGCTGCTCCCTGCGTACCCCTGGTTCATGTCGACGATCTCCGGGAAAGGGGGAACCCCGTCTGTCACTCTCAGAACCCTAGCTACGTGCCCTCAAGTCCTTCACCTCAGTCTGCAACTCGTCCATTTTCAGAGTGAGTCCTTCAACAACATGGACGAGCTTCTCAGTTGCCTTTGCATTATAGTCCACAGCAGCAGCAGGTAATGAATCAAGTGTGGCTACAACAGCAGGATGTGGTGGAGAGTAGGGCGAAACAGGCACACTCGTCCTCATTACTTGCCTGGCACGCTCACAACGGCTTGCTATCCGTAGCGCTTCTTCCATATCCGTCGCCCCCTGTTCGTGGCATTTAGCTTGGAGAGCAGGATCTAGGCCGGCAAGAAAACGTCTGAACTTCTCACCATTCACTGCAGCGTGGTCATAATCAGGAAACGCCTCGACCACAAGCCTGGAGATGTCGGCTGCATAAACCTCCAAGCTCTCGTTCACCTGGCGGGGATGCGCATTCACGCACGTCTGGAAATAAAGGAGGAATTGTTTTTGTCCAAACAGTTCCATTAACTTCTCCTTCATACGTGCATAATTTCACTGAACCTCTGCCAGAAAACTGTCCCACAGCAGGAAAGCCGCCCCGTCCAGTCTGGTAGGGAGAATGTTTACCAAGGTAGCCGTGTAACTCCCGCGCTCTGCCCCTCTGGTCTGTGCGCGCACCGCAGCCTCAAACTGTTTGATCCACGTAGAAAACGGCTTCTGGCCGTCGCCACGGAATGGCTGCGGAAGCTCCACTTTAACATTACTCACAGAGCAAGTCCATGAGGAGGAATTACCGTAAAAGTCGTCTTCCATTTCTCTGTCCATATTTTCACATTTCAGTCCTCCCAACATGACGCTCTAGCTCGGGCACGTGCGAGCACAGCTAGCCAGCGGAGCCGACTAGAAATTTCAGTAATTGTCCAAAGGGAAACAAATCCGACAGCGAAAAATACAAACTCCAAATACCGCTGCCACCAATGTAGCATCCGAAGTGTAAGGCTTAAAATTATTCCCTTGTGTAGGCACAAAAACTATGGAACTCGTACTCGATTGGAGCGTCATGAACCGACTCCATACGTGTCTCCTCACAAAACTACACGTCGCCCTCCTTCATACGTCACACACCTCCGACCTCCCGTCAGAACACTACAAATACAGAGTCGTTCAATCCAAAGCCGACATTATTACTAATTATTGTATTATGCATTATTAGGCAGCTTTTTTTTGGTGCTGGGAATATGGGGCGAAAAAAGAGACCTAACAGATGATGAAAAGGCAAAAATAGTTAACTGGCTTTCAGAGGGATATAAAACAATTGAAATTGCAAAGATGTTGAGTCGTGATCACCGCACAATCAAGAGATTTGTGAGCGTGAGCCCACAGGGACGGAAAAAACACGTTGAGAGGAAAATACGCAAATTAAACACAAGAGACTTGAGAAGAATTAAACAGGAAGTATCCAGAAACCCTTTGACCTCAAGTGCCATCATCTTCCAGAACTGCAACCTTCCTGGACTCTGCAGAAGCACAAGGTGCAAAGTGCTTCGCATGATTGGCAAGGTAAGAAAGGCAGAAAGCCAGCCTCCCTTAAATAATAAACACAAGCAAAAGCGTCAAGAATGGGCAAAACAATACATGAAGACAGATTTTTCAAAGGTGTTGTGGACGGATGAGATGAGAGTGACACTGGATGGACCTGATGGGTGGGCCCGTGGCTGGATTGCTGACCGACATCGCACACCAGTTCGACTGAAGCGCCAGCAAGGTGGAGGAGGGATAATGATATGGCAGTGAATTGGTTGGACCATTTCGAGTGGAAGATGGATTGAAAATGAACTCCAATAACTACTGCCAGTTTCTGGAGGCCACCTTTCTCAAGCAGTGGTACCGGAAGAAGCCAGCATCATTCAAAAGGTCCATGATACTGATGCAAGACAATGCCCCATCCTATGCATCACCGTACACCAGAGATTGGCTAGCCAGCAAAGGGTTCAAAGATGGTAAAATTATGACTTGGCCCCCTTGCTCACCTGATTTGAACCCAATTGAAAACCTGTGGGCCCTCCTGAAGAGGGATATTTACAGCCAAGGAAAGCAGTACACATCTCTGAACAGTGTGTGGGCATCTCTCTTGGCTGCTTCAGCTAAAATTGGGCGTGATCCCATTAAAAAACTGACAGAATCCGTGGATAGGAGACTAATACAAGTGTTAGCAAAGAAAGGTGGCTATATTGGCAAATAAATGTATTTCCAAGAGTAAACATTTTTTTGTTAGCTGTTAAACTACTGAATTTGTTGCTTTATTTAAGGTAGAGAGAGAGACAGAGAGAGAGGGGTGGAGAGAGAGGTAGAGAGAGAGAGAGAGAAAGAGGTAGAGAGGTAGAGAGAGAGAGAGAGAGAGAGAGGTAGAGAGAGAGAGGGAGAGAGAGAGAGAGAGGTAGAGAGACATTTATACATGGGCTGCCAAAAGGGTGTCAAGCTGATATTTTAGGGTGTCCATCATTAGTTAAGTGTCCATCTTAATATGTCTTACATTTATACTCATATGTATATTTATATCAGCCCTTATAGCTTCTATAGAGTTGCTGGCAAAATGAGATCCGATGCTTGCGGTCGCAAAAATGCGAGAAAAATATATTTAATTTCATCATAATTTGAAGTTACATTTGAAATGTAATAATTTTAAGTCATCCACTTTTTATCGACATGAACGCGATTGGGCGCAGTGTCTGTAGACGCGCGGTCACGGAGTTGATGACGTCAGTAGCGCGCGACGCGTTAGCCGCGAGAGGAATGGAAACAACAACAACAATGGCGGGAAAACACTCGGCGCTGAGACTCAAAGAAACGCGTCCTGTGGACACGCTAACATATTTTATTGTATTTGTCCACAGCCATCACTTGCAGGTTATTTAAATGACTCCTATGTGATGAAGTCCATCATCAGTGTATTTCTGTGTGCTTTAGCAGACTAATCATGTCTTGTTCTTCCATCAGATGACTGTGAACTCACACTGGACCCAAACACAGCCTACAGAGAACTCTCTCTGTCTGAGGACAACAGAAAGATGATGAAGGTTAGAGAGCAGCAGTCTTATCCTGATCACCCAGAGAGATTTGACTACTGGGACCAGGTGTTGTGTAGAGAGAGTCTGACTGGCCGCTGTTACTGGGAGGTAGAGTGGGAAGGAGGGGTTTATATAGGAGTGACATACAGAGGAATCACAAGGAGAGGAGAGGGTGATGACAGCCTGCTTGGAGGGAACAACAAGTCCTGGAGTCTTGATTGTTATGATGCTGCTGCTGCTGCTGCTGCTGCTGCTGATGATGATGATGCTGCTGCTGCTGCTGTTGCTGATGCTGCTGCTGCTGGTGAAGGTCTTTACGTTGCCGGTTATAACGGTAGTGGAACACTCCTCCCTCTCCGCCCCTCCGGCTCCAACAGAGTAGGAGTGTATGTGGACCGGCCTGCTGGCACTCTGTCCTTCTACAGAGTGTCCCCACATGTAGGAGGCTCCTCAGACACACTGACACACATCCACACCTTCCAGCTCACATCCACCCAGGAGGACCTCCTCCCTGGGTTTGGGTTGTGGAGGGATGGTGGATCAGTGACTCTATGTCGGTTGTAGCAGTAAACACACACACACACACACACACACACACACACACACACACACATCTATACACAAACAGACACACACATTTTTTAAATACACACACATACACACCACCCACCCACCCACACACGTTATATATTTTGTATGATAAACCATGAAAGGAAGTGACTTTTAAGATCTTCCACAGGGTTTACAACGCATGTTTTTTTAAGATTTAATTTTACATTTTAGATGTGTTTTTAATATTGATTGATGATATGATGATACTATACTACAATATTTTCAATATTTTCATGCATTATTTTTTGTAATAAAGTGCTTGTATATCAGTTTTTATTTTCCTAAGCCTACCATGGAACCTGATTTAAATCAGATGTAATATTATATTCATAATGTAAGAAGTCTGTGGGAAAAGCTAATGATGTTGATGTTGTGACTTTAAAGTGAATATTGATTCCTTGTGTTGTGTGTGGAACAACACGGCAGCAGAACACGTTCAGTTATTAGAGATATGTGCTCACCTGCTTATGATTCATAATGTCTGCTACTTCTGTTATTTTAGTCCTTCTGCTTATTGTGTACATGTAAGGGACACTTTATTCTGTTGTGTTTGTTCATAAAGCGTCACGGTAATAAACAACTCAGGGGATCCAACTGAATGTTGTCGTATGTTGTCGTGACTTAAATCTACTAAAACTAAAAGTGTGTGTGTGTGTGTGTGTGTGTGTGTGTGTGTGTGTGTGTGTGTGTGTGTGTGTGAGTGTGTTTGTTTGTTCATGAGTGAATGAGTGAATAAGTGAATTAATTAATATGAATAAGTGTGTGTGCACGTTCTTGTGTGTGTGCGTGTGTGCTTGTGTGTACATCTGACCCCTGACCCGGATTAAGTAGGTGATGATGGATGAGTGAGTGGACAGGACTGGACAGATGGACACACACACGGGTGATCAACTGTACTACAATCCCACCGTTTGCGTGCAGGCGGTGATGGAGGCGGAGGCGGCGCGTTGTTGTGGTTGTTGTTGTTGTTGTCCCCGCTCTTCATCATCTTCTTCTTCTTCTTCCTCCTTTTCCGGTCGCAACGGCTCATGAGCTCCGGCACGCAGCTCGTCAGCCTGGTCCAGTCGGCGTGCAGGCCGCCGCTCCAGCCCGTGGAGAAGCGTCAGAACAGCCACGTGGACGACATCTCCTCCTCCTCCTCCTGCTGCTCCTGCTCCTCCTTCTCCTCCCTTCCGGTTCCCTTCTCCCTTGTCGTCGTCGTCCTCGACAGCGCCGCCGCTCCGGGGGGCCGCCGGCACTCGCACGGCCGCTCCAGGTCGATGTTTCTGCACCAGGTGGCGGCCGAACGTGGTGCCGCCCGTCTTCTGGATGTGCAGGAACACGATCACGTCGTCACCGCGGATGTTCCCGGTCCCGCGCCGTGAAGTTGAACTCGTCGGACGCCGCCGGCCTCCGCGGGGCCTTTAGACGNATAAACGCCAATAACAGAGTCTACGGGTGGCCGGGGCAGGCCATCATATACCAGAGAGTCTAACTCACATCGATGAGTCAGAGCTTTACAGAACGCTAATAAACTTCAAGTGAGCGCTGGTACTCTGTGTCAACCACATGCACACACACTGAGGAGGGAGAGGTGTGCATCATATAATATATAAAATAGATTTATAGTCCATGATAGAATGGATGAGGGGAGACAGACAGACAGAGAGAACAGACAGACAGACAGGGCAGACAGACAGACAGACAGACAGACAGGGACAGACATGCATGAGTCACTCCCCTGGGGAAGCCACTCCCCCCCCCCCCCCCCCCCCACACACACCACACACACACACACACACAGCTACGACTGTTGGGTGGAGCCTCATCCACCAGCAGGGGTGGAGGTAAGGTTGATGGGTGAGAGGGGGCGCTCCGTCAGCCCCTCCGCCCTCCAGGGGGGACTCCTGGAAGACGGCGTCCCGACAGGTCAAGAGGTCACCTGGAGACCCCTGGCTGGCCGTGTGTGTGTGTGTGTGTGTGTGTGTGTGTGTGTGTGTGTGTGTGTGTGTGTGTGTGTGTGCAACATAATATTTACAGTAGACGGCACCAAGAACCCGGGGACTCTGCGCCGCCCCCTGCAGGACAACACACACACTACAGCTCTCCACGGGGGGGCTGGGGGTCCGAGGGCCAGACGCTCATAAGACGAGGAACCATATAAATACACGTCAAGTCTTAATGACGTTTAATAAACACCAGATAAACAACACGCGACGCAGCCCTGAGACCCCGTGTACACCGCTAAGATAAGATAAGATAGAACTTTATTAATCCAGAAGGAAATTCTTGTGCCAGGTTGCATAGCAATACAATAAAACAATAGAGAAATCCCTATCAATAAATAACCCTTTTAATGGCTGCCTTTTATTATTCGGTGACATTTAAATGGACAAAAAGGGCGTTAATCTGTGTACTTTAAATCACCCACTCGGTCCAACGGGTCGATGAAGTCTATTCTTCGTCTCTTCAAGCCGTCACATAAAGTCTTTCTGAGGGATTAGAGACACGGCGTCAGGACGTCCATCACCTGAGCGTCTCGTCGTCGTGTCTCCAGGTGATGGACAGCTCCGTGCCGCTGATCGGCGAGCACGTGGACGAGGACTAGCAGCTCATCACGGAGCTGGTGATGAACAAGATGGCGTCCGTGCTGCTGGGGGTCAGCGCCCCGCAGACCTCCGCCGTCAAGGTGAGCCCCGCCCCCCCGGAGCTTCACTGGACATGAACACGTTAATAATATATAATATATATATATATATATATTATATATTATATATTATATATTATATAAAATATGTATTAATATAGAGGCTGTGAGGTTTGAACTTAACAATATGGTCGCTATACCCCCCCCCCCACAGACCAGCCAACCACGGTAGGCGCAAGGTATACCAAGGTGTGTGTGTGTGTGTGTGTTGTGTGTTTATTTATCACACTTTGTGTGTGTGTGTTTTCTAACTTACTTTGTGTGTGTGTGGTGTGTGTGTTGTGTGGTGTTTTATTGTAAACATACTTTGTGTGTGTGTTTAACATACATTTGGTGTGTTGTGTGTGTGCTGTGTGTTTCTAACATTACTTTGTGTGTGTGGTTTTAACATTTATTTGTTGTGTGTGTGTGTGTGTGGTTTTCTAACAGTACTTTTGTGTGTGTTTCATAACATACTTTTGTGTAGTGTGTGTGTGTGTGTCGTGTATGTGCTTTCTAACATTACTTTGTGGTGTGTGTTTAACATACTTTGTGTGTGATGTTGTGATGTCTATAACATACTTTGTGTGTGTGTGTGTGTTTGTGGTTGTGTGTGTGTGGTGTGGTTGTGTGTGTGTGTGTTGGTGTGGTTTGTGTGCTTGTGGTTGGTGTGTGTAGTGTGTGGTTGTGTGTGTGTGGTGTGTGACTGTGTGTGTGGTTGTGTGTGTGTTGCGGGGTCCACCCAGCTGCAGGTCGCTCCTCCTCCTCATCCTCCCCTCCTCCTCCTCCTCCTCCTCCTCCTCTCCTCCTCATCACATAAAGATAGTTTTTCTACACACAGTACTGTATATCTCGTACACGAGTCATGCAACGTACGTACGTGTGGATACAATACTTCCATAAAAACACTGTTGGGGTCAGGGTACAGCAAGTAGGTCTTGCAGGTCTGGCGGGGGGGGCGTCTTGCAGGTCTAGGGGGCGGGGCCTTGCAGGTCTTGGGGGCGGGGCCTTGCAGGTCTTGGGGGGGGGGTCTTGCAGGTCTTGGGGGCGGGGTCTTGCAGGTCTGTTGACGGCTGGACTGCTCTGAGGGCCAAAGGGTGGTCTTTCCAAAGTGATCCTCACGGGGTCACGGGGTCGTGGGGGCTTTTACTCTGCAGGGTGAGGGTGTGTGTGTGGTGTGATAACATCACGACCATCCATCATTTCCCTGTGATGCTACTAATAATGAAATAGAATAATAATAATAATAATAATGATAATAATAATAATGATGATGATAATTATATTGATCTTCATGCATGTCAGTGTATGAATATTTGTCGTGTTGTTTGTTCATCTGTAACTCCTTCTGCATTACTTATTACCCTGAGACGTAACCAACCCTCCATCACGGCAATAATGATTTAAAATCTTTCTGGATCACATGAATATCTTCATGTTGTCTCACATGAGTCACGCGTGTGTTGGACACTCTGGAGATAATCCATATGTGAACATGTGGCGTGTATTGTATGATATGTCTTGTGGAATATAAAACGCTGAATGGACTTTGTTGACGTCAACGTTTACCGGGACTGTGTGTGTGTGTGTGTGTGTGTGTGTGTGTGTGTGTGTGTGTGTGTGTGTGTGTGTGTGTGTGTTGTCGAGAAGGGTTGATTCACCGGTGTCCGAAAAGCCATGTGATAGTAGGAGAATGAAGGGTGATGTGGGGTTATTGTACACGTTCAGATTATCATGATGTTGCATGATGATAAGTTCATCATATCCATCTAATGAGATGTTATGGTTCAATTATTGAGAAACATTATGTGTTCATTATGTGTGTATTACCATGTGTATAGTCATTGGGTATAGAATGCCAAGTATATCATATGCCTGGAGAAGCACTCAGTCTCAAAGGTTGGCCAAAGGTTGTAGTTCTCCCCTGAAACCACCAGGGAGGCTCTAAAGTTCTAAGAGAAGCTTATAAAAGGGGCAACAAGTGAATGTGCATTCAGAGAGACAGACAGAGAGAGAGAGAGAGAGAGAGAGAGAGAGAGAGAGAGAGAGAGAGAGAGAGAGTCATCAGAGATCCATCAGAGCCCCCTAGAGACCAGGAGAAGGTCTCTAGGGGGACTATGAAGAAAACGAAGCGCAAGAAATCTCTGGACATTTTTTTCTTGTTATGTCTTAGGACTCGGCAAGATAGAACTTAGTCGGTTGCGGCGAGTGAACACTTAGGCTATATCTCCAGTTTAGTTTTACGCTATCGTTTAGTTTAGGCTATTTCTCGAGTTTTAGAGTTAGGCTATATCTCCAGTTTAGTTTAGGCTATTTCTTGAGTTTAGTTTTACGCTATCTCTCCAGTTTAGTTTTAGGCATTGTTTTTGACGGTCTGACCATGAAGCTTCCCGGCTTTATTTTAATAATATTATCAAATTAGATTAGAGGCGTTCGTTTGTGCTTTCGGCGAAGGGGGTAGAGACCCCGGGTGAGTAGAGAACCTTATCTAAACCCGCGTACTACCCTCCCCCCACTAGCCGAATACACCGAGACGGCAATACGATAGAGACCCATCCCGGTCGTTTTATTTGTTTTAGTTTTTTCCTTTTCCATTGGCCCGGGTATCAATTTAATCCTATCTAATGTTTTATAACCTTTTTTGTACGCCAATTCTTATGAATCCGCTATCGTCTGGTGATAAGAACTACGTCACCGGTGCGGCCCTCGGGTCTAGTGCGACCCACGCAGCCTGAATAACCTACAAATGTTTAATTCAGTTTTTCCTTGTTTTTAATAATCACAGTATCAGTTTAATAATGTTTAATATTAGTTATAGCATTTTGGTCAACTAGTCACGACGCCTTTTCATATAAATCCACTATCGTCTGGTGATAAGAACTGCGTCACACTCTCCGGCCACACACACACACACACACACACACACACACACGAGACATGGAGACACACACACACACACACACACACACACACACACACACACACACACACACACACACACACACACACAAGACATGGACACACACACACACACACACACACACACACACACACACACACGCACACATGAGACGTGGACACACACACACACACACACACACACGAGACGTGGACACACACACACACACACACACACGGACACACAGAGACGTGGACACACACACACACACACACAAGACGTGGACACACACACACACGCACACATGAGACGTGGACACACACACACACACACACACACACACACACACACACACACGAGACGTGGACACACACACACACGCACACACGAGACGTGGACACACACACACACACACACACGAGACGTGGACACACACACACACAAGGACACACAGAGACATGGACACACACACACACACGGACACACAGAGACGTGGACACACACACACACACACACACGAGACGTGGACACACACACACACACACGGACACACAGAGACGTGGACACACACACACACACGAGACGTGGACACACACACACACACACACACACACACACACGAGACGCGGACACACACACACACACACACACACACACACACACACACACGCACACACACACACACACACACAGAGACGTGGACGTGGTTACGCTGACATTCCTTTCTCCGGGGCTGACAGACAGAGGCCTCTTCCTTATCTCTCCTACCGCCAGGTGTCTGACTTCTATAAAAAACATGTATTAGAAAAGTACCCTTACATTTACCCTATTATAATCACTTATGTTATGCCCTGTCCGGATCTCTTAAAAGTTGTATTCATTCCCACCTACTGAAAAGAATACGTTTTATTTTATTTTCATTTATTTATATTTTAAATTTTTATTTTTATTTGTGGTTTTTATTTTTATCTTATTTATTTCTTCTCTCTTCCCCATGTTGCTCCATGACCATTCCTCATTATAGATCCTCACACCCACAGGGGGAGGAATTTGAGTACATTGCTCTGGATGATTACAACTATCATACATGTAATACTAATGAGTTGTATTATGACATGTGTTGCTAACCTTTTGCTATGCATTGCGCTGTGACCCTGCTGGAAGCCCTGCAATAAAAACTATCAAGTAATTGATGAATAGATTCAAGTGGACATTCGATTATTGACGAAGGAGAAGAGATTCAAGAGTATTGATGACATCGCATGGTTCTAAGCGGTCACTTTGGTCCCCAAACATATCCCTAGGGCTTACTGTCCAAGCCGTTAAATATTTCCTGGCAAACCAACAAGAGCCCGGATCCCAGGGGAGAGCTACCACAACGGACGTGATCAGAACCGGGGCTCAGAGCCAGGGTTATGCCTCGAGCCGCCGTACTGAAGCAAGCGGGGTAGACGTTCTATGATAAGGTAGTTAGGGGCCAGGCGAGTCTCCCCCCCAACGAGACCTGTTACAACCGTTACTGGATACAGGTCTCACCTTCTGTAGAGGAGGTTAAAACAACGGATCTAACACTTGGCGCCCAACGTGGGGCACGACGAAGGAATCGTGGTGCTCTATGACCGAACCCCCGGTGTGGAAACTGAGCTTGGAAGGCAAGAGCGTGCTGAATTAAAGAGACGCTAAGACCTGAGACCAAGTTCCAGCGCACATCTGGACAGTGAGACGACCCGTGGGAGCGTGCAGTAGTTGAGAAGCCTACCCGAGCGCCCCGAAACCAGGTGGAAAGTCTGTGGTCTATTGCAGACACCACCTTCGGACACGTAGAGAGACGAAGTCCGGGTATTCTACCGCGAACTAGAAAAAAGACGGACGGAGAATAAAGAATAGGAGCCCGATAGTTGGAGATCCGGACGGACTATCGGGTGAGCATAACCAAAACTAGTTCTCTTCCTCTCCCTGTTAGCTCAACGCGCTACGAGCGGCCCAGAGGAGAGAGAACGACTCGGTATGGCAGATGACAGACAAGCACCACGCGAAGCTCCTGGTGACCTGCCAGGTGAGACTCCCCTCGGAGGGAAGGGCGCACCAGCTGGATGAGCCCAAACAGAAGGAAAGGGGCCAGAAGGCACCCACTCAAACCCCGAGATGAGGGAGGAAGAGAATGATGGACTGACCGGATTGGGGCCAAGAGCCTCGGCCCTCCCAGAGGGGAAAAAGAAAAACACATGCAGAATAATGTTCAGTGGCAAAGGGTACAAGACTTGGGATGAGAGCATAAAGAAGAAATTACAGCTGCTAAACCCTGGACAGACATTGGAGGACATAGAGAAACAAGTGGTAAGCCAGGGGCACCATAGGTCGGAGAAATGGCTAGCTGGTGACTGGGTGATCGTGATGAGAGAAGGGCCAGGTGGTCTTACTAAAGAGGCCGGAAGGAAGGCATGGTTGGATTGGTGGGCCAACCAGTTGGGAAGAATAACCACGGATTGGGGACGGATAATGACCCTGATGAGCCTGGAGGAAGGATATGATGGATGGATTAAGATGGTGGCTAAGGAGATGAACGTAAAAGGTGAGTGTATAGACCCCTGAGGTTCCAAAGCCGTCTCACGTCAGGATTCATATCAGGTAAGCCTGGAAGTATTAAGACAATACGGGACTGATATGGAGGAGGACCAGGTGGACGGTGGCAGCATCGGCTCTGTGGTACGGACGGCGACGTCCGACCGGAGGGGGTCCGACAGTCTAGACGAGAGTCTGGGAGAACCACCCGAGTCGGAGCATGAGGAGGAGTTTGTAGCGAGGGGCTCCCCTCGCTCTGGCTTTACTGAATGGGAGTCACTGGAGGAACAGAGAGCTAGATTGGTTCAGGGGGCACTAGTTCAAGTTCAAGTTCAAGTTCAAGTATTTTTATTGTAACTTCACAATTTACACGTGAGTATAAGCAGTGAGTTAAAAACTTTATGTGCAAAACGCCCGACAGCCGACAGTAATTATAAAGAATACAAATAGGGTAAAATTACAAAATCGAAATAGAACTATATATAGAATTCTATATAAAATAAGTAAATGAAAATCTAAAATGAAATGGAATATACAGTAAAATATACAGTAAAATATCCATACACATATAAATCGATGTACTAAAATATACATTGTTATATGCTGACATTCACAGAATGTCACGGGATACCTTCCCAGACAGTCGACACAACACTAGCACCAGCAGTTGGCACCAGGACTAGCACTAACACCAGCACCAGCACTAGCAGTAACACTAGCACCAGGACCAGCACTAGCAGTAACACCAGCACAGCACTAGCACCAACACTTAGCACTAGCATTTAGACATTGATGCCGAACTTGTTCAGCAGCCTGATGGCCCTGACTATGGAAGCTGTCTCTGAATCTGCTCGTGTGGCATTTGATACTGCGGTATCGCCTGCCTGACGGTAGAAGTGTATACAGTTCGTGGCTGGGGTGGTTATTGTCTTTAATAATCCATTTGGCCTTGGCCACGCACCGCCTGGTGTATATATCCAGGAGGGAGGGAAGCTCACCTCCAACGATGTACTGGGCCGTCCGCACCACCCTCTGTAGTGTTTTACGCTCCAGTGCGGTGCAGTTCCCGTACCAGACGGTGATGCATCCTGTGAGAACACTCTCGATGGTACAGGAGTAGAATGTTCTGAGGATGCGGGGGCACATGTTGAATTTCCTCAGTCGCCTGAGGAAATACAGGCGTTGTTGGGCCTTTTTCACCACGTGTGTGGTGTGCGTGGTCCATGTGAGGTCCTCGGAGATGTGCACGCCGAGGAACTTGAAGCTGCTGACCCTCTCTACTGCAGCACCGTCGATGGAGATGGGGGCGTGCTCTCCTCTCCGCTTCCAGTAGTCCACTACTGGAACTGATGGCCCAGAAAGAGGAATTGAGGAACCGACTGGAGGGCAGGAGGAGAAGACGAAGAGCAGTACAGGAGGAAGAACCCGGTGCTCCAAAGAAAGCCCTGAAAAAGGAGAAGCACCCGGACCCCCCGGGGGGGGAACCTGGGTCGGCATGTGGATGGGAGACCCTGAGTTTCGACAGGAAGGAGGATCGAGAGGCGCTGCGAGCCATACATGCCCCGCTCAGTATTAATCAATGACTGTGTGGGACATCCATGATCACATGGGTCGGGAGCCCATGGGAGCTAGGGGGAGATGCGCTGATAGTCACCACCGATAAGACCCTGCAAGTCCTCAACAGCGACTTTAGGCGACAGCTACAAAGCAGGTTCGGGAAAGATTACCAAAGAGTTAGTTGAAGCAAAGGAGCAGGGGGCAGGAGACGAAACGACACCGGTGGTGACCAGCGGAGGGCAGACCCAATATCAGGCTATAATCCATGTGCCGTTGCGGGAGATCAAGCCAGAGGAAGAGCTCTCCTCCTATCGGAAAATCCTAACCCAAGGCCTTGAAGCTGGGATCCGGAGAGCCGTGGAAAACCACTCTAGACGGACGGTAATATGCACAGATGCCATTCGGCCAGATGGCCTGGATTGGAAGGAGGCAGAGAAAATTATCCAGAGGGTGGAGATATACATGTATGGGGACACAGTTACAGGAGAGTACCCCTGTGACATCGTGCAGGTGACCCTCCCTGAACAGATAGAGGAAAAAAGGGCTGAAATGCTGGCAGACTTAGAAAGACTGACCCTCGGAAAGGGGAAGAGAAACGTCCTCGTGACCCATGAAGAACCTGCGAAACCCGGCCGGAAAGAGGTGGCCTATCGGTTTCGAATTTCAAGCTCCAGCGGGGACTCGGGTGACGAGGAGGACGATGAAGAAGGGCCAAGCCCAAGGAAGAGGAACCGTGGAGCTGGACCCGGGGGTTTGGGTAAGGGACCCATGGAGCTCACCAAACCCCAGCCCCAACCAGGGGGGGAGTGGGAGGGACCCGAAGATCGGTCAGGGGAAGTCCTCCCCGATCGACACCAAGGAGGGAGCCGTCTCCACCGAAACCCTTAGAGAGAGATGTGGAAGAGAACCCTTTCCCCCATGTCCCTAGAGGGAGCACGTCTACCCCGCGGCAGGCCAGGGCGGGGGACCCTGAATCAGAGCAGGAGGACGATGCAGAGGCCATGCCGTCCTTCGGCTCGGAGGCCGAGAAGCGGGTAAAGACGAAGGAGCTGAAGGTGGCCTATCGCCAAGAACCCAAAAAGAGAGTGGAGGTGTATGACATTACGGGGCTGTCGTGGAAACAGGCCCGGGATCCGGGCTATGGACCTCTGAAAGCGGGCGACGAGAGGGAGGTTTATATGCCAGAGATGGGACAAAGGAGGTATTTGATCCCGGCGGATTGGAAGGTGAATTGCAATGAACAATTGGCTATACAGGTAAGCCTAAAGAAGGGAGAATGGGCAAACATCATTATGATGCCATCGGTGGCTACGTTGATGGGCTTCAAGAGCCTAACCCCCGGCTTCCGGAACGCTATAGTGCAAGGGGTATATGAGGCTCTGCGTTACAAATTGAAGCCCATAGCCATACAGGCGGCCGCACGAGGAGCAGCCGGACAGCAAGGATCCTCTGAGGAGGAGTTAGAGGAGGACCTTGAGCCATCTGGTGTACGCCAACAGAGGGATCACCGACCACAAGTCGGACCCAGTCCCTCTCACCCGGACGGGATAGAGCTGGCCATAGTCCCCCCAATGGACGCGGACCCAGCTGGGAGTGCCCTTCAGGGACTCAAGATATTAACTTTAGTGGTGCCGCAGCGTGATCACCAGGAGGACAAAACTAAACACCTGAAACGAATATGGCCGGTAGTAAAGAATAACACCAGCTGCACTGAAGCAGCCAAGCGGCTGTGGCTAGGAAAGGTCACAGGGGAGGCAGTCGACTGCCAGGACTCCGCCCAAGCCCACTATGACCGAATGGTAGTCACTGTCGAGGTAGACAGGGAGGGGTTGGATCAGGGCCAACCACTAGCCTCAATATGGCACCAGATAAAACACCAAATACCCACCAAGAGAGTGCTTCCAGTGCTGAAGAGAGTCATGCAGGATAGACGAAACACCCTGGGATTCCTCTGTATGTCGGCTGATGATACTACTCAGAAAGAGATAGACAGGGCTATCAAGAAGTGGGACGTCGGGGAACATCTGATGAAGGAGAAGAGAGCAAAAGTCGGACAGCAGCCAGTCAGGCAGGAGGAAAGACGTCCTCGACATAACTACCCCCGGCTGCGGCAGGAGCATCTTCCACCCCAACGTCCGAACTACGGGGAACAACAACAAGGTCCAGGAGAAAGGCCGAGACAACCAGATCAACGTTGTATGCCACCATATCAGCAGGGCCGATATTTAGAGCGATCATTTCAGCGGGATCGACACCAGGAGCGACCCGGGGTTCAGCCACCAAGACCTGGCCAGCTGACTGCACCACGACGAGGGCAGGAAGGACAAGGGGCGGCCCGTAGGACCTCCTACCTGCCCCAGGAAGAGTACGATAAAAGAGGAAGAACCAACGGCAGTGCGCAGGCAGGAGACGTCACCGCTGTTCTCGAAGGGCTCCTCGAACTAGAAAAACCACATGTGAAAAAAGCAAGGATAATCACGGACAGCCATTATAGCGCACAGGCCCTGGAAGAGGACCTCTCTATCTGGGAGGAAAACGGATTTGAGGGGGCCAGAGGGAAACGAATAGCTCACCAGGATCTATGGATAAAGATAGCTGAGCTAAGACAAACCATAGACCTGTGTGTGTTTTATCAGAGGGACCACACCAAGGAGGGGGAGCACTGGCAAGGAAACAATGAAGTGGATCGCTATGTCCAACTAAGAAAAATAGTGTTTGTCAATACCGAGGAAGGGGACGAGACACCTCAATGAAGAGTGGTCCCAGAGAAGTCCGTAGAAAGGATAGTCCAGGCCGTCCATGAGGGACTGGGCCATGCTGGAGCTAAACCTACACGGAGGGAATTGGAAAAACAGCGACTTTGTATCACCGAAAAGAATGTCCGCCGGGTTGTGGGAAACTGTACCATATGTGGCCAGTACAACGCCGGTCGAAGAGGACAGAGGGTGGACGTGCTCACCATCAAAAGTACGGTTCCATGGGGATCAGTTTGCATGGATGTAGCCGGACCCATGGGACTCACCGGGAAGAAAGGTGAAAAGTACATTATAGTGCTTGTGGACTCCATGTCGGGCTATGTAACCACGAGGGCCGTAAGAGCGGCCAACGGAAACAGCGTGGTTAATATGCTGACCCATGTCTGTAGCGATCTAGGGGTGCCCAAGGAATTACGAACCGATAACGGCTCCCATTGTTGCAACAGCCAGGTAGATCAATGGTGGACACACACACACACACACACGAGACGGACACACACACACACACACACACACACACACACACACACACACACGAGACGTGGACACACACACACACACACACACACACACGAGACGGGGACACACACACACACGGACACACAGAAACATGGACACACACCACACACACACGCACACACGACAAGACGCCACAGCTCTTCTAGAAGCTGCTTATTGCCTTATTGCCACTGCTTATTTTAATATATATATATCTTTACATACTGCTGGGTAGTTTGTGAATTTCCACCTGGACCAATACATCACCATAATATATGTATTGATTATATTTAGTATGTTGTATTTTAATCTGCAAAGTCTCGTAACAAAAGCTGCCAGATAAAGGTAGTTGAGTAAAAAGTACATTATTTGAGGTGTAGAAGTCTAAAGTAGCGGGAACTTGACTGTTTAAGAACTATTTATCATTCCACAGAGAACGTCTCTAAGGCTTCAAAGTTCACGATGCGGATGTCATGCCTGCTGTCTGAAGGCATGACCTTATATGGACTTCCTCTGGTCACATGACATCACAACCAGCTCTGTGATGCAGGCCCATAGAGAACAAGACCCGATACAAGACGGCCTTTAAACACCTTCACTAACCAAGATTATTATTATGAGTCTTCCTGACTCATAATAATAATAATAGTAATCATTGTAATAGAAAAATAACTACTGTACATTATATCCTAAGTACCTTTAAAGTCACCCAAGGGTCAGGGTTCATCCTAAACTATTTCAGACAAATCCTGAATTAGAAGAATTAAAAAGTATTTTTTTAACGTTGCCCAGTTGCTTGACACCCAGCTGAAAGGTTGAGGGTTCGAACCCCAATGTCTGCAGTCTAACCTTTCTTTAGGGAAATTGGCAGACGCTTAACCTGTAGGCGTCCGAGAGCAAGATCCCCCGGAGCCCTAGCAGCTCCTTAATGACCAGAATCTGAACTCACTGTCAGTCACTTTGGATCAAGAATCTGCCAAATTATTAAATACAATATTTTGTTTCATTGTATTGAGTATATAACTTCACAACATCATACAACAGTGATAG
This sequence comes from Coryphaenoides rupestris, assembly GCA_002895965.2. Taxonomy (NCBI): domain Eukaryota; kingdom Metazoa; phylum Chordata; class Actinopteri; order Gadiformes; family Macrouridae; genus Coryphaenoides; species Coryphaenoides rupestris. The sequence continues at coordinate 29,623 of PIJE02003881.1, forward strand.
GTTTCAAGTAGGTTCAAGTTTAAACATTTACATCAGATACTTTAGAACGCTTTAACTTTATGTGTTTACAGAGAAATAGCAATGAACCTGTTGATAAATGATGATATATAAGTGAGATATTTCTGCTAGATCTCGGAGTTGACAACCTTACCTTCGTCGTCTTCCTGCTGTCATAAAGTGCGCAGTACCAAACATTACAAGGAAAGAATGAAGTTGTGAACCGACCAGTTTGTCCAGTTCCACTCCCAGTTGATACTGCTCTCAGATTAACCTCTTATGTGCTGCTGTTCCATGACTTCACTCATGGTTCCTCACAGGAGAGCGACCAGCAACATGAATATGATGTTATCAATAAAGACACAAAGAAACATCATCAATAGAAACACATGAAGTGGAAAATGCCTCCTCGACTCTGTTTCTAGTGGATCAGATAGACCTCAGGAAGATCAAAACTTCACCAGACGTCCTTCCTCATACCAAACATGTTGCTGCCACACCTCCCCTACCTGTCTTATCTTGTCTGCCCACACACTACTGAACACCTCCACGTAGGTTCCTCCTCCATCCTTTAAAGACAGATTAGCGTCTTGTTTGTACGAACGCCCTGATATGTGATTGACAGGGCCGGTGTTAGAGGGGTTTATCCATGTGTGTACATTGAGTGTGGGTGATTGACAGGTTGGTAGGGTAGAGGGTTAACATGTTGTGTACTCGTGCTGTGATTGACAGGTGGTGGTAGAGGGTTACCATGTGTGTACTGGTGTGTGATTGACAGGTGGTGGTTAGAGGGTTACCAATGTGTGGTACTGGTGTGGTGAATTGACAGGTGGTGGTAGCAGGGTTTAACCATGTGTGTACTGGTGTTGTGGATTGACAGGTGGTGGTAGAGGGTTACATGGTGTGGTACTGGTGTGGTGATTGACAGGTAGTTTTATTCATCATATTCTCTTTGCTATCATATTCATCTTTGTTTGGTCAGCATTTCCTTGCTTTGTGATTATTTGTTTTATCATCTCTATGTCACACCCTTTACAGGCAGGTGTTCAGAAATACCTGCTAGGGAGAGGCCACACCACACCACACACACACACAACACACACCACACACACACACACACACACTTTACATTTCTGGGCATTTGGCTGGCAGACACACACCACACCACACACACACACACACATTTACATTTCTGGCATTTGGCTGGCAGACACACACACACACACACACACACACACACACACACACACACACACACACACACACACACACACACACACACACACAGACACACACTATAGATATGTTAACAGTACATACTGTTAAAACCGTGACCATTAGATTATCAGCCTTAGCTTCCCACCTTTACCTCCCCCACCATCTCCGTGCATCTGAACTTTATTAATCATATCATTAATTTACATTTACATTTGGCAGATGCTTTTATCTGAAGTGATTTGTAAAAGGTTTTGTTGAAGGAGACAGCAATATATCACTGTGGTGGTGGGGGTTGTTAGATCCGTTGTTTTAACCTCCTCTACAGAAGGTGAGACCTGTATCCAGTAACGGTTGTAACAGGTCTCGTTGGGGGGGAGACTCGCCTGGCCCCTAACTACCTTATCATAGAACGTCTACCCCGCTTGCTTCAGTACGGCGGCTCGAGGCATAACCCTGGCTCTGAGCCCCGGTTCTGATCACGTCCGTTGTGGTAGCTCTTCCCTGGGATCCGGGCTCTTGTTGGTTTGCCAGGAAATATTGAACGGCTTGGACAGTAAGCCCTAGGGATATGTTGGGGACCAAAGTGACCGCTTAGAACCATGCGATGTCACCAATACTCTTGAATCTCTTCTCCTTCCTCAATAATCGAATGTCCACTTGAATCTATTCATCAATTACTTGATAGTTTTTATTCCAGCAGGGTTCCAGCAGGGTCACAGCGCAATGCATAGCAAAAGGTTAGCAACACATGTCATAATACAACTCATTAGTATTACATGTATGATAGTTGTAATCATCCAGAGCAATGTACTCAAATTCCTCCCCCTGTGGGAGGTGAGGATCTATAATGAGGAATGGTCATGGAGCAACATGGGAAAGAGAGAAGAAATGAATAAGATAAAAATAAAAACCACAAATACAAATGAAAATAAAAATATAAATAAATGAAAATAAAATAAAACTTATTCTTTTCAGTAGGTGGGAATGAATACAACTTTTAAGAGATCCGGACAGGGCATAACATAAGTGATTATAATAGGGTAAATGTAAGGGTACTTTTCTAATACATGTTTTTTATAGAAGTCAGACACCTGGCGGTAGGAGAGATAAGGAAGAGGCCTCTGTCTGTCAGTCCCGGAGAAAGGAATGTCAGCGTAACCACGTCCACGTCTCTGTGTGTCCGTGTGTGTGTGTGTGTGTGTGTGTGTGTGTGTGTGTGTGTGTGTGTGTGTGTGTGTCCACGTCTCTGTGTGTCCGTGTGTGTGTGTGTGTGTCCGTGTGTGTGTGTGCGTGTGTGTGTGTGTGTGTCCATGTTTCTGTGTGTCCGTGTGTGTCCCCGT
>PIJE02003882.1:0-12500 GCA_002895965.2 Coryphaenoides rupestris
ACACACGAGAGAGATAACGCCTCAGTGAACATGGATGCCACACTGTTAATTGGAGCCTCCAGTGGCCTATGGAGGATGAAACACCTGTATGTGAGCCCACATGGCTATGCAGGTGCACAACTGTAATGGAGCCTCAGTAGGCCTCTGAGGATGCACACTAGTATATGGCCTAGCAGTGACCTATGAAGATATACACTGTGAGTGCCTACAGTGACTAAAATGAGGATGCGACACTGATGGTGGCTACCTGATAATAAGAAAATGCAACACTGGCTAATGTGGCCTACAAGTGAATATATAAATGCACAATGTACGATGAGCCTACAAGTACAGTGGTGCTAAGATGCATGAAGTGATCAGATTGTCAGACTGTGAAGTGATCAGACGCTACGCAGACGGACTACGTGATTAAAGTGTGTGCTCTCCTACCTCCTGTTTGGTGCAGCACACCTTGACGCGTCGGCTGCTGCTGCTGCTCCTCCGTCTCTCGTCTCCCGTCTCTCGTCTGTTGACTGAGCTGCGCTGCTGACGCGTCGCCGTGCGTCACGCCGGGGGCCCGCGGGGGTCGCAACAGCGGCGCCACCGGGACAGGAGTGTAACTACAAGCGCTACTACACTTTTTATTTTTATTTTTTTTAAACATTTCTTTTATTTTACTTCAATAGATGCTGATATATTTGTCTCGTCTGGCCCGGGAACGCCTCAGCAACCACCACCAACCGGAAGCATCCCTTACGATGGCATACAGGTCGACCTTTGACCTCCGGGGAAGAGCCACCAAGCAGAGCTCAAGGTCTCCGTTTGAGTTGTCCAAAAAGTGACATCTCACGTCTTTTTTCCCAACCACTTTTCCTTGACCTCGGCGGAAAACGTCATATATATACAGTATATACGTATATATTTATATATATATTTAATATATTCAACACTCTGTCAGCACGAGCCTAGCCTGGCGGGCCGACGGGTATTAGGGTCGAGGTTGCTTGTCTGTTCCCTGTTCACCATGTTCCATCTAACCATCGTGTTGTCTCCAAATTTTAGGGTGCTGCTGTGATCATCCAACCGTCACCATATTACTATTCCTTTCGTACACATGTGTAATTTGTCGCTTGTAATTGTTATGCTTTTTTACCCTTTTTTGAATGACCGTATGACACCCATTGCCCTCTGAACCATCCCTTTCTTCCTTGTTAATTAAGGGAGTCGTTTCTTGCCCTTAGTGGGGCGCTATAGGGTTAGGGGGGGGGGGGGGGGGGGGGGGGGTCATAATCACATGGCCCCACAATAATCTGGCCTGTAAAGCCCTTTGAGACTGTACCTGTGATTAAGGGCTGTACGAATAAAATTGAATCGAACTTAACCGTTATTTAAACACACACACGGGGAAACTCATTGAGATCTAGGTCTCATTGGCGATGGTACTCCTGGCTACAGCATAATCACAAAATAAATACTATATACAATATTATAAACGATATAACATCCGCTTCAGCTGATACCGTGACTGTGAAGGACATGCGAGATAATAAAATGTATTTATGTACGATAGCATATTGTTATCTGACATTATGTGATGTTATTTATGTATTTAACACATGCTGACACAGATTACGGCCACACCAGTAAGCGAGTGATTAAAACATAAACATAAAATTGTTCCACGATCATTTGTGATCTGCTTTATTACTCAAATAATCCACATAATGCAATGTAATGTTCTTGCTCACACCCTTTTCACAGATCATCAGTGGCAGGATAAAGTAGCTTCCTGTTCCAGTCATTGTAACGTTAGGTGGGTGTTCCCTTCTCGGTGAACTTTGCGAGTCTGTGGCTTTGTATCTGCAGCACACATTTAAATAGATAAGTCATCGAAACACACCGGTATGAGGAAACATGCGGTTCAAAGCGGAAAACTGCAGCGACTGTAGATACTGAACGTGCTCCAGGGTTGATTTAAAAATAATATGTCTATTGTCTGCAGTGCTGCTTCAGCCATAAGCCAACGGCCAGAGTGCAAAAAACCCGGAAATGAATTGTTTGGTGTGAGCTTTAGGCTCAGTGAGGCCAGCTAATGAAAAGATATCCTGGCTATGTTGATCTGTAGAACCAAAGAGGTTGAACGTCTCAAATGCCCTGATTGGTGTGTGTGTGGTGTGTGTGTGTGTGTTGACAACCAGGTGGACCTTTCGATCTGATGGACTGTTCTTGTTATCCTTTTAAACCATTTAAAGGCGTTGAGGTTTCTCACTGTTTGTGTGACTTATCAGGCGTCAATCAAGATAATTTCATTCAAGCGCTAATCTCCACGTGGTGCAGGTTTTGGAAGCCTAGACTCCCACGTCAAGACATTGTTACTGGCCGTCGGGAGACCTCCCTCCACACCATTGTGTTTCACACCTCAGCAACCAACCGTCTATGATAATTACTGTCGGCTGACAGGCGTTTTGCACAAAAAGTTTTTCACTCACTGCTTATACTCGCGTGTAAATTGTGAAGTGAAATACTTGAAACTTGAAACCGGAAGCATCCCTTACGATGGCAAACAGGTCGACCTTTGACCTCCGGTGAAGAGGAAGCAGCCACCAAGCAGAGCTCAAGGTCTCCGTTTGAATTGTCCAACACGTTACATCTCACGTCTTTTCCCAACCACTTTTCCTTGACCTCGGTGGAAAACGTCATATATATATATATATAGATATATACATTTAATATGTGTACGATTGCTTTGGTCAATTATTTATTTTATTATTAATAACGATAAGAGGGGAGGAAATGTAATGTGCCTTGTACCACGCTCGCCTGGAACTTTCAGTGGTAATAAAGGAGGACTGACGCCATTGGTCGGATTTTTGTCCATAATGGATCACTGTCTCTGATTGGCTGCTTGAGCAATTAGCGTAGCACCTTTCACCCACCAGTACAACCGGACATTGTCATTCAAAATAAATGTTCTGCTAAAATGGTTCAACACATTCAATGTGTGCAACATGACACCATCCGATCACCGACCATTTCCTCTATCAAAACATGTGAAAGCAAAGAAATTAAAAGTAAAACTCATGACAGCTTGTTTCAGAAAGGTTTAAAAAAATTGGCATCAGCAAATACTGAAGATTCATTGGGAAATTAAATTAGGAATTAAGAGTGTTAAAAAGCAAGGAATGAATGATTAGGTTAACCACTGCAATAATTGACTGATCATTGATGCAATATATCTTATCTATTTATATTATTGACACCAGAAGTGAAACATTACAAGATATGTCATTCAGTGTTTCATCACCATTTGGCAAATTAGCAAAAGGGGACACACACACACACACACACACACACACACACACACACACACACACACACACACACACACACACACACACACACACACACAGTGCAAGATTATTGAGCAAACATGATTAGGCTTTGGCCAAGGCTGTTACCACTCTCCCAGGAGCAGTAATGCAACCACTAGATATATAACATTCATTCTCATTCATTTCATGCCCGTGTGACACCCACTGCCCTCCGAACCGTCCCTGGAAGGAGGGCTCCCCCAATCTGCGTTCCTTCTCCAGGTTTCTTCCTTGTTAACCAAGGGAGTCCTTTCTTGAACTTAGGGGGGCGCTATAGGGCTAGGTCATAATCACATGGCCTGTAAAGCCCTTTGAGACTGCAACTGTGATTAAGGGCCAAAACAAATCAAAATGACTTGATGACTTGTCACACTGCACAATCCCCCTGGCATCATTCGACTTTTTTCATGGTGACCTCCACTGGCATTATCTTCAAGGGGCACTGCTTGCAGCCCACCCAGAGGTAGGGGTACACCTTCTCGGTGAAGGCGTGCTTGAAGGTGTAGATGGTCGTTTTCGTCACAGCGTTGGTGAACACCACCCTGCCCTTCTCGCACTCGAGCGTCACGCGGACGCGCCGCGGGTGGCTCTTCGGCACGAGGCGGCTCAGGGGCGACGTGCCGGCGAAGTACATGTCGTGGTAGAAGTACACGGTGGCGTAGCCGTTGCCCTGCACCGACGGCACCTTCTCCTTGCGCTTCACCGACTCGCTGGCCACGCCCACCACCCACGCCGTGTTGTCGCCCACCTCCACGTCCCACCAGTGGGAGCCGGACGAGAAGCCGCTGTGGCCGAGCACGCCGGCGTCGCGATCGAAGCGCTCGGGTTGTTGGGGAGCTTCTGCCGGTCGTCGCTGTCGCTCACGGACGTCAGGTCGTCTGAGAGGCGGAGCCACGGGGCGGCCGTGTTGGGGTCGAGGGTCACGGGAGCTGGGGGAGAGGGGTGATGATTGGGTAAGCGCATTTTGCAGAGTATTATTGATGCTAGCTTGTCGAAAATGTGCTCGTCACGATAGTAAAACCCTTTAAGGCTTTAAAATATCACGTAACACAAAGGCACTCCTTGGGATTTGGATGGAGCACTTCAGAGCAGGTGAGTATTTTGTTTTTTTTGGCATTACCAGTTGTTTCATTTAAACGAAAGTGACCATCTTTCATTTGTTTATTGGACAGTAATGTATGAAACTGAATGTCTAGTTACTAATTTTTACTGCATTTTCTCTGTATTCTTCTCTTCTGTTCTCTTCCCTTCTCTCTTTGGATATCTCCTGTCTCTCTCTCTCCTGTCTCTAGCTATCTCGTGTCTCCCTACGTCTCTACGATCTCTCTCTGTATCTTCCACCACCACCACCAGTGTAGGGTCTCCCAGATGCTCCTCCAATGATTATTCTTGGTAAGCTTTTATTTTACCCTCGAAGTAAAGAAAAGTTGAATACTTGTGTCTGCCATCATTGCAAGGGATGAGCAAAATGCCACCTACTGTAGACCGGTGGTATATTTCCAATTAATATCTAATCGAAAGTAGGATGCATAATATGGATTTTTATTCAGCAGATGACTGATAATTACCTGCCTCTTGTGGCAGATAGCCAATCATTTAAACTGTTCATAGCCTGTAGTCTATCCACACCTGAAGGTGAGAAAAGCTAAGGTGTAGTGAGCAAAACATCCTGAGTTCAACTCTGTTACTCGTGTGTGTGTGTGTGTGTGTGTGTGTGTGTGTGTGTGTGTGTGTGTGTGTGTGTGTGTGTGTGTGTGCGTGCGTGTGTGTGTGTGTGCGTGCGTGCGTGCGTGCGTGCGTGCGTTTTCTGGGACTCACTGTATTGGGTCGTCCTGTACATCCTCAACACCACCGAGTGCTTGAGAGAGCCCAGGTACTTGGCCACGTTGATCAGGGTTCCTGCGGGAATGGCCGGGCACTCTGAGGGGGTCCGAGCTCTGGAGCATCATGAAAAGAAGGGACTTGGTCATGGCATGAATTTGTTTTATTAAAAAGAGATGAACAATGACATCGGTGACCCCTAGTGCATTCCCCTTCAAGTGTCGTCACTAGCTCATGAATGGCTTTAGACAAAAATGTATGAAGGAAATTACTTAAAGGGCTCCTATTACAGCACCTGGTGAGAGTGTGATTAGCCGTCGCAATCGGTTTCACAATCTCCAGCATATTACATCACACCTGGGTGTGTCCACCCAGATGTATGCTAGATACTACAGGCGGTGGTATAATGAGCCCTTTAATAATAATACACGGCATTTACTTGTGATATTGTAATTTTTGCCTTTTTTCAAATAAAACTATGAAAACTGCCGAAATGAACACTGCAAGACACCAAAGTCGCCAAAGACGCATTCAGTGATGACGCACAAGACAGAAAGAGAATACATAAGTGGAATTTTACCGTCCGACATTTCTGGTCTTGCATTTCTGAAAAACAAGATGGCAGAACAGAATCAAGCGTTAAATTATGTGGAGAATATCATCGGTTGGATTCAGTCTATCGAGGAACACTTTTATCCAAAGACAAGAGTTCATCGGTGGGTTTATAACATTTATTGGACCATAAATTATTGGACTTACAATGACACTGGACTTACAGGGCTAGACCTTCAATTCCACTAGGAACTCTAGAATACTGTTCAGAAGGTAACGTTTTACTGGACTTATTAGGTACTATTACTAATTGTTTAGAGTTGTGGTCGCATTTATGCTTAGAAGACTACTGTTTAGAAGAAAACCTTTTCCTGTACTTACTAGGTACTATTATGAATTGTTTAGCGTTGTTTTAGAATTTATGTTGAGCAGAATACTGCAGGAGTGAATGGGGAGTAAGCGTTCCATTGTAAATCTTGAGTCTTAAGTCTTGGAAACCCACGTGCAGGAGAGGAACTCCGTCCAGGGCCATCTGCTCCTGCAGCGCTGCGATGTCGCCGGCCAGCGACGTGATGTCGGCCTCCGCGGTGACCAGCAGCCCCCCCACCGCCGCACTCTTCTCTCGCTCCTCCTTCCGCAGCGACGCCATGCTGTCGCGCTCCGCCGCCTCCAGGAAGTCACGCAGCTCCTGGAACTGCTGGCGCATCCGCCCCTCCACGTAGCGGGCCTGATCCTGCACAGGAGAGAGAGTTAGCATGTTAGCACGGCGCTGTTGTGTCAGCGCTGTGCCATTATAGTGCAAATACGTAGGGGCCGGCAGTAGCTCAGGAGGTAAGAGCAGTTGTCTGGAAATCCGAAGGTTGCTGGTTCGATCCCCGGGCTCCTCCCCCTCCTCCTAGCTAAGTGTCGAGGCGTCCCTGAGCAAGACACCACCTAACCCTAACTGCTCCTGACGTGTTGGTTGTTACCTTGCATGGTTGGCACCGCCGTCGGTGTATGAATGGGTGAATGTGAGGCAATACTCGTCCACTTCAAACTACCGTAACTCCTAGAGCGTTTGCGCGATAGAGGAAATTCCAATGGTTTCTGAAAGCAGAGGAGCTGCGCTTTCCAACCATATAGAAGTATTACGGTAAACTCGACAGAGTTGCGCGGAAGCGTTGCGCAAAAAAGTTGTCGGTGTTGGGACGTCCTGTGGGGGGAGGGGAGGTGTCGGGTGTCCTGTGTGTGTGTGTGGTGACAACAAAAGAGTGTGTCTACAAGCTGCCTGCTGAACAAGCCAGTTACAATAGATCATTTCAAACAATGTCAAGTTCAATATTTTCTATCTTGGTTTACTTATTTTTACTAAATGTATCTTACTTGTATTGTGATTTTACATCTGATCTGACCTCATGTTATGTCTCTATTACTTTTAGGATGCCTTCAGGTGAAGGGCACCAGAGAGCCGTCCCGGTCTGGGTCAGGTTCCCGGTCTGGGTCAGGTTCCCGGGCGGGGTCGGCCATGGGGCTTGGCCATCTTGCTCAAGGATGCCCAACACAGATTAGGGGGGAGAATCGAACGCTGGAAGTCAAACCACGCCAGAAACCACTGATTGACTTGACAATCATCTCCATAGTACCCATAGTAGCTTTACCTATATTTTCCCTTGGCTTATTCACTGTACATTTGTAAATGTATTAAAAAATGTAAAATGTATTCTATTGTTTATTACTCTATTGTTTATTCTTCTATTATGCTTATTTTGTTGGCATTTTGAGCAACCTCTGGCACGAGAATTTCCCTCGGCATTAATAAAGTCTTATCTTATAGTCGTCGTCCAGGTAGCATTTGTTGTCGGTCGCAACACTCACCTGAATATGTGCGGCCGTGTCCTCGTAATTCTGCTTCATCTTCTCGACCTCGGCCATCTTCTCCTGCAGGGAGCTCAGGGAGGTCTTCATCTCCGCCTGAGGATGCAATTCAACAACAACAACAACAATAAAATAACTCATCAATAGGAGACAGCTCACCGTGCACCGTCTGTCTTTAGTTTTGCTCGAAAGGCATTTAACTGACTGAGACCTCGCTTTGTTATTGTTGTTGTATTCTGGTTTTTGCTGTCACCACTAAATGTCCCATCAGGGCCTTTCTTTTGCGAATAAGTTACAGCCAGATCTACCTCTGTGTCTTCTCTTTAAATCTACCCATCTGTCTAGATAGATGACCATCTATCAGTCTGGGGTAGCTTTAGGCAGATCCATCTCCATCTAGATCAGGGGTGTCAAACATGCGGCCCGGGGGCCAAGATGCGGCCCGCGGGCTGATCCAATCCGGCCCACACACACAAACAAACAAACACATTCTGTTGAACATCGGCGGGGGAAGTGGAAATATTAGAAAGTTATTGCCTAAATATGTCAGATCCTAAATGTGTAAACGCCTTGTACCTTTTATAGTTTTATAAAAGGTACAAGCTGTTTTAGTGCACAGAGAAGACATCTTTAATCAGATCAAAAGTGGGTTTTTTTTGTGTTAGTCCGCCCCCCCCCCCTCCGAGGAGCACTTGGTCTGTTCCGGGCCTCAACCTCAATGAGTTTGACACCCCCCCAGATCCTGATGGATCAGTCTTGGGTTGATTTAGGTAGATGGAGATGGATCAGTCTTGGGTTGATTTAGGTAGATGGAGATGGATCAGTCTTGGGTTGATTTAGGTAGATGGAGATGGATCAGTCTTGGGTTGATTTAGGTAGATGGAGATGGATCAGTCTTGGGTTGATTTAGGTAGATCCATCTCCATCTAATGGAGATGGATCTACCTAAATCAACCCAAGACTGATGGATGGGAATCCATCTAGAAACCCATCCATCAGCTTTCAGGCAGATCCATCAATCTATGAAACAACGTGATCACAGAAAGTCAACACTCCATGTTAAATAGACTTGTTGTGTACCTTGAGGTCGGCGACGGCTTCGGCGGCGGGGCAGCAGTCGTGGCTCTTGTGCTGGCGGGACGTGTGGCACACCACGCAGATGGGCTCCCGGTCCTCCAGGCAGAACAGCTTCAGCCGCTCGCCGTGCAGGGCGCACATCTCCCCGGGGTCGTTGTACAGCTCCTCCCGCTCCTCCTCCTCCTCCCCGTCGGCGGCGGCGGAGGACGGCGACTTCTTCTGCTCCCCGTCGCCGCCGCCGCCGCCGCTGACGTACGCCTCGCACAGGTTGCGCAGGGTGAGACTGTGCACCGGCGGCGCGTCGTCGTCCTCGTCGAAGCGCCGGCGGCACAGCGGGCAGTCGCGGCCCCGATCCCCGCCCCGGCCGCGGCCCCGGCCCGTGTCCCGGTCCCGGTCCCGGTGCGCCCAGTAGTCCCGCAGGCAGGACGAGCAGAAGCTGTGGCTGCACCGGAGCACCACGGGGTCCCGGAAGATGTCGCAGCAGATGCTGCAGCACAGGTCCGCCTCCGGGAGGGACCGTCGGACGGCCGCCATGTCTGTCTGTCTGTGTCTGCTTCACGCGTCTCCGCTCCTCTCCCCGCCGCTCGCCGCCGCCGCTTCGCTTCCCCGGAAATCGAGAGTGGAGCAAAGGTGAAGACGTCACGTGACGTGGATCCGCGCTGACGTCACGCGTCGTCAACGTTGATTGGGGAAGAATTTTAATTGACTGACATAGAAATAGAATAAAACAATAGAGAAATAAAGTAAATAAATAGTAGAATAATAAAAAAATAATATAGTGTAGTGACCACTCACTAGCAGGACAATATAGGTTAGAATTCACAGCGAGCTAGCCTTGTTGACGTTAGTTACTTGATAGGTTTATTCAACTACATTACCCATGACCGTTAGCGGGTTGATGACGTTAATCAAGTGGGACGGGGGAGCGCGTGTTGTGTTGTCAGAGCGAATGCAGAGTGTGAAATAAAGCCGACGATTGTTTACTCCGTCCACAAAAAGCCTTTCTCAGCCCTTTTGTTTCCCACACTCCTACAATAACACATTTACAAATTTACAGTAAGTCTAGAGAAGTATAAAAATGTAGGTAAGATTAGATATTCAGTCAGCAAAAACAATTTGGCAATAATTGAAGTGTAATAATAGGGTAATAATAATAATAATAATGGTGAGAGGAAGTATTGCACATGATATAAAGAATATTAAGAATATTGCACATAATGATGAAAGGTAATGTAGCATGGGATGCACATGCTGTACATAGTACTAAAACTACTGTAATAATCTGAATAAATTAAATACACAACTCAAATTCATAATTTTATTGAACCATATAAGACACATTTTTGATCATGTTGATACAAAAATTTATAAAAAATGAATAATAAGCCCCTATAGGCTTTCAGATTGCATTTACGTCTCGAGAAACGATATATTTTGTCTAAAAAAATAATATCGAGCATGCGTGGCCACTAGATGGCGCCAGAACCAGGGGTTCCCAAAGTGGGAATCTTCACTAAATAAAAACATTAAATTTAAAATGTCATTTCTAAAATTGTAATTTCAAAATGTCATTTAAAATTAAAAACGTACATTTAATAAATAAATAAATAAATAAATGTAAATCTCTCGTTCGTTACCAGAATGCACTTGAGCTCCTGGCGGTCATAAGTAGCCTAGCTCGTTCATGCTAATATGCACACGTGGCTAAAACCAGGGAAACTGTCAGGTGTGACATCTAAAGTTACCATAACGTTGTCACAAAAAGTTGGACATGATCCCGGTGTGTCGACACAATGTCCGAACACATCCTAACGACATTAGAGTTTTACTCTGTGCACGTGAACGAGTCTACAGATGTGGCAAATGTGGCCAATCTGCTTCTGTACGTCCGTTACCTTTTCTAAGGCCACGGTGGCGGAAGACGTGTTGTTCTGTCGGCCCCTTGCTACCCCTTGAACGACAGGAGAGCAAATCTTCCCATTGAATTGACATCTTATGAGGACCAAATGGAATCGATGTGGAAAGTGTCATCGTGAACCCCTCAACGCAACTCGCCGAGCATCACTAGGAATCTTGCCACCCTACGGATAGCACTTGTACATCAGACGTGGATTCGCAACCCCATTTGAAGCTTTCCCCTCCCTGTCCCATCAGGCGCTCGATGTCGAGGAGCCAGAGCCAGCAGATTGACAGATTTGTGGCTTAAACTGTCTTCCAATGGACCTTTCCTATTCAAGCGGCAAAGTCCCGGCCCCCCCTACGTTACTGTTGCTATGCCCCACAGAGCTTTCCCCAACCTCTGCAGCATGTTAGTAATGTCCACTGAACAACGCCCCCCTGCTGATGATTCTCTCTCAAGGATTCCTGACAATATCGCTGTATGTTATTTGCCAAACGCCGCTACTTTATCTAAGAGAGTTCTACAGAAAGGCCTGAACTATTTGACACAAGGATATATCCGTGACATTCGGATTTCGGACGGAGCAGACGACAACATAAACTTGATGACTAAGTGTTGGCGATCTATGCTGAAGACACAAACGCCTCACAAACTCCACATTGACATTCGTCAGGACGACATCGTGGAGTCCTACTGCTCATGTAAAGCAGGGTGAGTACGTTAGTGATGTGTTTACAATGAAAATAAGCCTAAGATCTGCTAACTACTAAGCTACAATGGGGCTAATCACCGAGCTATGCTATGCTAATCACACGATGGCGCGGGTAGCAGTCTGGTCCGAGCGAAAAAAACATTTCACTGCTCAATGTACTGTACACTGAAATAGGTGACAAATAAACCTTTGAATTTTAACTAATTAGCGAGCTTTGTAGCTTTTTGTGTCGGCGCTGCTGTACATTGATGTGTGGAGTCGCTATCAACCATTTGATTGTTGCACTTGTGAACTTTCAGTGTTTTAAGTAAATCATAAAAACCACTGTGTTCAGTAATTGCCTTATCAGATACAGAACCTGTAAATAACTCACACAAATGACAGAACCACTTGGATCACATCCAGTCAATGCTTTGAGGGTTGTGCTTGACTTATAGTCACTATAAAGCTGACTCTGTAAAGCCAGTGCAGATGGCACCTGGGTCTTACATTCAGTACCATCAATAATGACTAAAGTAGAAGGACTTTATTTTTTTCAGGCATGTTTTTAATAATAATGTCTCTATGAGGCCATATGCTCAGTTGTCCAAATTTTAAATACATAAGCTCTATCCATGTATTAAAAACAAGTCCTGCAGACTGCATGGATACTCCAAATCTCTCTGGATATCTGTGGTCATTATTACACGTTCCCCAAGCGCATCTAAGAACCATGTTGTTCTAACTAAATGTAACTAAAATGTATCTGTAGTCTAATCTATGAACACAACAACGCGGGACAAGCTTTGTTTGTGGGACATCATGGCGGCTCTATTGCAAGGGGCGTGGTCTTAAGAAATCAGGCAATCTTATTGGTTATTATTCTCTGCGTGACTGACAGGGTGGAAAGATCCATTCTCTCTCTCTCTCTCTGTGTCTGCCTGTCTCTCTCTCTCTGTCTCTCTCTCTCTGTCTCTCTCTCTCTCTGTGTCTGCCTGTCAATTCAATTCAATTCAATTCAAGGGCTTTGTTGGCATGAAAAAGGCATTCGTTAATATTGCCAAAGTAAAACAGTAACAAGTACCGGTACATAAAGAACACAGTAATATAATAGTGGTACATACATGACAATATAACTATAGAACAATACAATGTAAAAGGAAGAACAGTATATGAAAGAAATACATATATATATATATATATATATATTTTAAGGCGTTTCACTGGTTGTCCCTGAGGTTATGACAGGCGAGGA
>PIJE02003882.1:17500-19803 GCA_002895965.2 Coryphaenoides rupestris
GTGTGTGTATGTGTGTGTGTCAGCATGTATGCGTTTGTGTACTGTTCTCTTAAAAAAAGAAATCTAAAAAATATACGACATTGATTTGCTAAAATACCCCCCAAAAATAAACAAAACTAAAGAGAACATAAAAAAACCACGAGGATATAAAAGATAAAAAGTGAAATAGAACGTTGTTACAAATTCAGTGCCTAATCTCTCTCTCTCTTTTCTCTTTCTCTCACTCTCTCCATCTCTCTCTCTCTGTGGGGGCCCTGGATAGCACCCTGGGGTGCTCCAGAGCGGTTAGAGGACGTTAAGAGCAGGGGCCCTGGGTGACAGATGCCCTTTGACCCCTGGGTGCCGATGGGGTGTTCTGGTGCGGCGAGGCGTGACCCCCTGATGACCTCTATATGGGCTGCTTATATGCTTTATTCATGTTGTGTGTGTGTGTGTGTGTTTGCATGTATATGTGTGTGCATGGATTTGCATTTGCCTGTGCATGTGTGTGTGCTCCTACATGTATGTGTGCATGGATTTATATTGCCTTTGCATAATTGTGTGTGTGTGTGTGTGCGTGTGTGTGTGCGTGTGTGTGCACACCTCCATGTATGTGTTTGTGTGCATGGTTTTGTCTTTGCCTTTGCATAATTGTGTGTGTTTGTGTGTGTGTAACTGTGTATGCGTGTGTGTGTGTGTGTGTGTGTATGTGTGTGTGTGCATGGGTTTGGGATTTGCCTTTGCATAATTGTGTGTGTGTTTGTGTGTGTGTGTGTGTGTGTGTGTGTGTGTGCGTGTGTGCGCACAAGTGTATCATTGCAGTAATGGACAACCAATAAAACCATCTCTCTCTCTCTGTGGCTATCACACTCTCACTCCATCTCTCTTTGCCTCTCTCTCTATCTCTCAGCCTATCACTCTCTCTCTCTCTACCTCTCTCCCTCTCTGCTTCTGTCTCTCGCTCTCTAATATACACCCAATCATGGCTAACACCTCCAGTGAGTTCTCCTCTCTCCTCTTGTGTGAAACTTCTACATCTTCTAGCCGTCCTGAAACCACTATGCTACTTTATTAGCTTGCTAGCTGTCTGTTAGCTGTCTCCACTCGCCCATCGCGCTCGCCGCCTGCTTGTTAAATACAATAAATCTGCCTGCTTGCTGGCGCCGAATATTCAGGGCTCATCGCAGTTCAGGTCGTCAAATCATGGAAGGTTCACAGTACTGGAGTTGTAATGGTAACGGGTTATTTTCATGTCTTTTTCTACATGTGATCATAAGACCAAAGGTTAATATGTTTATTGAGATAATTGACTGAATGAATCAACTTCTGCTCGTATCCCAGCTATTACGCAGGCAACCGAGCAATTATGAAACTCGTTCTATTAAGTTCTGTTATTATTACAAGTATTTCCTTCGGGATTACTAACGTTTTATCTTATCTTATCTTATCTTAACCTCGCAATTATGAATGCTTGAAACCTGCTCTATGCTTGTCTTTATGCACCACATGCGTGATTCGGAATTCGGTCAACACACACGACACAGCGATGGTGCGAACCACTAACACTCGATTGGCTTTTTGAGACAGGAAGTTGAGACATGACGAAGACAGGAAGTTGAGACATGACGAAGACAGGAAGTCGAGACATGACGAAGACAGGAAGTCAGGCCCCATCCGTGTCAACAAGACACAAAAGCACCGGCATCCTGCTAGCTGGGGTTTAGAGAGAGAGAGAGAGAGAGACAATCGGAGAGAGATAGAGAGAGTGAAGGGCCAACAGATGAATGGAGAATCCACCTGACCTCCATCGCTATAGAGGTGTGTACGTGTGTGTGTGTGTGTGTGTGTGTGTGTGTGTGTGTGTGTGTGTGTGTCTAGCCCATTCAATCGGATTACCAACCAAGCTCATGGCGAAATGTGGCCATTCACTGACAATTCACTGTTACCGATGCAAATGAGGAGATTTTTACGTCCGTAACATAACCTTCGTCATATGGGCTCACACACTCACCTCTTACACACACACACACACACACACACACTCCATTCTAAGACACACACACACACAACTAATAAAGCGGTCTAAACGTAATGCCTGAGAATATCAAATTCCATGCACGACGAATGATTCACTTCACCAGCGCGCCCACCCACCCCCCCCCCTCCCACCGAGACCGGACACATATTCATTCATTAAAAGGATGAATGTTAATCAAAATGGGCTCAGAATGCAATAATAATACAAATTAAAGGCCCCGCTTACGCCAAGTCCCTCTGTTCTGCCTTGTCTGCAATGATTACACAGTCGGCCATTTTGTGGCTCT
>PIJE02003882.1:21306-32169 GCA_002895965.2 Coryphaenoides rupestris
AATTCCACCTGACCTCCATCGCTATAGAGGTGTTGTTGTACGTTGTGTGTGTGTGTGTGTTGTGTGTGTTGTGTGTGTGTGTGTGTGTGTCTAGCCCATTCAATCGGATTACCAACCAAGCTCATGGCGAAATGTGGCCATTCACTGACAATTCACTGTTACCGATGCAAATGAGGAGATTTTTACGTCCGTAACATAACCTTCGTCATATGGGCTCACACAACACACACACACACACACACACACACACACACACACCATCTAAGACACACACACGCACACAACTAATAAGGCGCGTCTAAACGTAATGCCTTGAGAATATCAAATTTCCCATGCACGACGAATGATTCCACTTCACCATGCGCGCCCACCCCCCCCCCACCCCCACCCCCCCCCTCCACCGAGACCGGACACATATTCATTCATTAAGGATGAATGTTAATCAAAAT
The DNA here is from genome assembly GCA_002895965.2 of Coryphaenoides rupestris. Lineage (NCBI taxonomy): Eukaryota > Metazoa > Chordata > Actinopteri > Gadiformes > Macrouridae > Coryphaenoides > Coryphaenoides rupestris. The sequence continues at coordinate 21,756 of PIJE02003882.1, forward strand.
GGGCTCAGAATGCAATAATAATACAAATTAAAGGCCCCGCTTACGCCAAGTCCCTCCGTTCTGCCTTGTCTGCAATGATTACACAGTCGGCCATTTTGTGGCTCTTTGTAAAGTGACGTCAAGCGACCCGAGAATTTTTTTTTTCTTCTTCTTCTTTTTTCTTTTCTCTCCTCCCGCTCCGAAATTGCTTCTTGTTCGCTTATCTTTGTTTTTAAATGTTGTGTTCAATGTGTCCCGCGTTTGTGTGAGTGGCTTGTTGCCACTCAGGCAGAGGGAAACACTGATTACATTTGTGTCACACACACACGCACACACACACACACGTACACACACACACACACGTACACACACACACACACACACACACACACACACACGCCTCCTGGCACATCTGGCATCTCCCTCGACTTGAGCAAATCTCTGGGATTAAGGACCAGATTTGTTCCTCGATGTGGTTTTTAATACTCACAACACACACACACACGCGCACACACCACCAGCCCGTCGCCTCCCATTCGGTTTTGGTTTCGAGGCCATTTTGAATCCAACAGATGTGTTGGGGATGAGTCTGAGTGGAGCTCTGGGTGGTGTTTAATGAGAGGGGGTGGAGGAGGAGGCGGAGTGTGTTGGGGGGTTTTGGGTATTGGGGGGGGGCTGGCATGGAGCCGGCGCTATCAAACAGAACAGAATCTTGCACGACTGTGCACTTCCAAGTGTGCATTCATTCATTGTGTCATTCAACAGCCTCGGTGTCGATGACGCACCTTTGATTGCAATGGTTCCGCGCAAAAGCGACGTGGAAAATGGTTCGCTCCATAGCACCAAGAACCAGAGCTAGTTTTTGGCTGGGAAAAGGGCGACCGGGGAGAGAGCTCTGACATGTCCGCACTTACCGCCTGCTCCGGCTGGTTTAACAGCCTCGACCTGTGTCCGAGTCACGGTCCAGAACGACCGCCACAGTGACGTGCTCGCTTCTTCTGAACATTTTTGAAGCTCTTCGCACTAAAAGTTAGAACTCGATTATTTGCCCGGCTCGGTATCTCTGAGATTTATTTTCAGATTAAAGATTCAAAAACTCTAACGTCCCCCCAAGGGGCAATAATCGCTTTCTTTACAGCCGGTAGTCAGATTCAATCCAAACAACACAAAACAACTGCGGGCAAGATCCATATCTCCTGCGACATCCTGTGGAACCATGGATCACGGGAAACGAAGATGCAGTGACGTGATATCCAGAGTTATAGTTTTGTTTAAAAAGCACCGATAGCAGACGGAAACCAAGGAACGACGTGCGTCTGTTGTCAGTACGACCCTCCGGGGAGACTGAACCTCCGCCTTGATGGACGCATCTGGAGGATGATGCCGAGGGGGGGAAGGGGCCTTGGAGAGTGATGACCTTCGCGTCTTGCTGAAGGTCGTTCGGGGTACAGCGCCAGTAATCCTACGGCACCGCTTGACTGTTTTCTACCAGTTCATTCCTATTGTTTAAGACTGATCTCAGACACATAAAAAGGACAAATTCAATCAAAAACATTTTCATCGGCGTCGTGTCCACGTTAAAACTTTGCAACCGTTGGCTAGATTTGCATTAACTACAAGCTTCCCATCTGCCCCTGGCTCACCCTTAATCACACACGATGTGATTAAAACCTTCACCCTTAATCACCCATGGTCTCAGGACAGGAGGTCCCATTTAAAAGCATTTAAACGGGGACATTTTTGGGGGGGTTTTCTCCTTCCTCTCCGAGTTCCTCACCTCAGGCGAGGGGTGTCTGGGGTGGTGGTTGATGTACAATCTGATCGATGGGACCATTCCAGCTACTGATCGCCAGTGGCAGGGCGGTCGGGGGCCGGGGTAAGATGTTTTATTAAGAGGCGTGATGTCGCCGTCCATCTAAATTACTCTGTGGAGTCATCTCTGTAAAGTGTGAGAGAGAGTAAGTAACGGTGGGGGAGGCAACTGTGTACTTCGCCGATCCAAGTGACCTCGGCGGTTTGCCGATCGAAGGCCTGCGGTTCACGGTCGTGTTCGTCTGTCCTGTCTATAGCTCCTGTCCCGTCTATAGCTCCCTGTCCCGTCTATAGCTACTGTCCTGTCTATAGCTCCTGTCCCGTCTATAGCTACTGTCCTGTCTATAGCTCCTGTCCCGTCTATAGCTACTGTCCCCGACTATAGCTCCTGTCCCGTCTATAGCTCCTGTCCCGTCTATAGCTCCTGTCCTCTCTATAGCTCCTGTCCTGTCTATAGCTCCTGTCGTCTTAGCTACTGTCCCGTCTATAGCTCCTGTCCCGTCTATAGCTCCTGTCCCGTCTATAGCTCACTGTCCCTCTATAGCTCCTGTCCGTCTATAGCTCCTGTCCCGTCTATAGCTCCTGTCCCGTCTATAGCTCCTGTCCGTCTATAGCTCCTGTCCTGTCTATAGCTCCTGTCCTCTTATAGCTCCTGTCCCGTCTATAGCTCCTTCCCGTCTATAGCTCCTGTCCTGTCTATAGCTCTGTCCTCTCTATAGCTCCTGTCCTGTCTATAGCTCCTGTCCTGTCTATAGCTCCTGTCCCGTCTATACTCCTGTCCTGTCTATAGCTCCTGTCCCGTCTATAGCTCCTGTCCTGTCTATAGCTCCTGTCCCTGTCTATAGCTCCTGTCCGTCTATAGCTCCTGTCCCGTCTATAGCTCCTGTCTATAGCTGCCGTCTAGCTCCTGTCCTTCTATAGCTCCTGTCCTCTCTATAGCTCCTTGTCCTGTCTATAGCTCCTGTCCCGTCTATAGCTACTGTCCTGTCTATAGCTCCTGTCCTCTCTATAGCTCCTGTCCTGTCTATAGCTCCTGTCCTGTCTATAGCTCCTGTCCCGTCTATAGCTCCTGTCCTGTCTATAGCTCCTGTCCCGTCTATAGCTCCTGTCCTGTCTATAGCTCCTGTCCTGTCTATAGCTCCTGTCCTGTCTATAGCTCCTGTCCTGTCTATAGCTCCTGTCCTGTCTATAGCTGTCAAATGTTGAATGTGTGCCTCTCAGTCAGGGCTTATTCCTGCATGTCTTGGGTTGGCGGGGTTGGGGGGGGCGGCGGCGGGGAGAACAGAGTTGTGATTCAGCACTCGGGGGTTGCAGGGGAGGTGTGGGTGTCGGGCTATTGTCCCGTCCCTTTCAATTCCCGGATAAAAGGTACTTGGTGGTACTTTGTCGGAGCCGACGGCCCCCGTTGGCTACGACCCAGCGGACAGAAGAAGAAGAGGAAGAATGAAATGAAACAAGAAAGCCTGGATCAAATAGTCGGACGGAGGGCGGGCGAGTTCGAGGGGCTCCCCACCCACTCCAGGGGCATGGGGCTCCATCAGCGATAGCATTAATCCCGTCAGACTGCATCCTCCCCTTCCCTTGTATCCCTAACTCCGCTTGGCACTAATCACCGCCTCGAAAGGGCCCAACAAGACCAGTGCTATTAACCCGCCATTAATTTCTATAATGGATGTTGCCCCACGTATCGAATTCCAGTCCCCAATGATTCGCTAGACGCTATACGGCTACTGGGAAGGGCCTGGTGCCAGGGTAGCTAGAGTAGCTATACCCATACGCACATGGGTTGAGCCATTGTTCTGTTGTTCTGGTAGTCTTCTATGTTGTCTGGTCTACATGTGTACTTTAGAACAGTGGTTCTCAAACTATGTTTTTTTACTAATGTACCCCTCGAAGATATTGTTTTCAGCCAAGTACCCCTGTGAAGTTTACCCAAGTTTACCCAACTTATTGCCATCTTACTCTTCGGATTGACTTATTTTCTATTAAGGTGGTTTTTATTCATTTTATTAAGGTGGAATTAATTATATTATAACAATTGTTCATAACTGATATTAAAACAGCAACTTTTGTGAGTTCCCCCTGCTGCAGTCAAAACTATGATTGTCATCTCTCGGTCATTGGAGTATATAATACAAAGAGAGAGAGAGAGAGAGAGAGAGAGAGAGAGAAGAGAGAGAAGGCAGCCATCCCAGTTCCACCCAAAAAAAGTCCATAAACACGATGTTCTTGCTGCAGATTAAGCTCTTCAGCCATCTTTTCTTTGGCTGCTTTCGCCGCACGACGACACGACTGAATCTGGAAGAAAGAAAGAAAAGGAAAAGAGAAAGAAGACAGAAACCCGCTCCGCCGGTCCAAATCCATTCTTTCCACAAACGACACGAAACATAAACGTATTCTTCTCCTCGAGCTCTGGCTCAATCTGGGACACGCCTCCAAACACCTTTCATGGACGTCTGACGGAGGAGTCGTTGGTGTTTGGCGGGCGAGTTACTGAATTCTCCGCCGAAAACAATCGCTCGCTCAGAACGTTCCTTTATTTTTTTCCACGAGCCACAGCTCTCTCCATCTTCATCTTAGTCTCTCTGCCTCCAGGATGGATTCCTCTCTCTCTCTCTCTCTCTCTCTCTCTCTCTCTCTCTCTCTCTCTCTCTCTCTCTCTCTCTCTCTCTCTCTCTCTCTCTCCATTCTCTCTCTCTCTCTCTCTCTCTCCCATTCTCTCTCTCTCTCTCTCTCTCTCCCTTTCTCACTCCCTCTCTCTCTCTCTCTCTCTCTCTCTCTCTCTCTCCCTCTCTCTCACACTCTCTCCCTCTCTCTCACACTCTCTCCCTCTCTCCCTCTCACTCTCTCTCTCACTCTCTCTCTCCCTCTCTCTCTCTCTCTCTCTCCCTCTCTCTCACACTCTCTCACTCTCACTCTCACTCTCTCCCTCTCTCCCTTTCTCACTCACTCTCTCCCTCTCTCTCTCTCACTCTCACTCTCTCCCTCCCTCTCTCTCTCACACTCTCACTCTCTCCCTCTCACTCTCTCACACTCTCTCCCTCTCTCTCTCTCACTCACTCTCTCACACTCTCTCCCTCTCTCTCTCACTATCTCACACTCTCTCCCTCTCACTCTCAAGGGTGTCTATCTGGCAACAGACAGAAGTGACGAATAGTCTTTGTTTGTTTGTCTGTTTGTTTGTTTGTTTGTTTGTCTGTTTGTTTGTTTGTCTGTTTGTTTGTCTGTCTGTTTGTTTGTTTGTCTGTTTGTTTGTTTGTCTGTCTGTTTGTTTGTCTCTATTTCTTGCCCGCTTGGCACTTTCACTCGACGTCTCTTCGGAACGTTTTGTCATCATCACCGTCGCCGCGGCGCCTGCCAATCGTCAACACCGAAGCAACTCCAAGAAATATTTCTTTCCCCGGCCCCTCCTTCCAAAATCTAATCGGTGGTTTGTCTTGGCGGGACACATTCTGAGACGAAAGCTATTAATGTGAACATACCCGGGCAACGGTGAAAAGGACATAAATGCGCCATTAGAGATTAATGGGTTTTTTTGAGGGGTTGGTGGTGGTGGTGGTGGTGGTGGTGGAGTGGAAGGGTACGTGGGGGTGTGTCTGAGGGTGGGTGCAGTGGTGAGGGGGTGGTGGTGGTGTTGGTGGTGGAGGAGGAGGGTGCAGACTTCCCAGTCACGTTCCCGAAAGAGTTGTTTCTTTTGAATTTGCTTATTTATTTTCGGGGAAACGCTGTCATGCTCTGGCAGTCACGGCGGTCGTGTTCGGTGGCTTCGGCAGATTAATTGTTGTTTGGAAAATATTAAAAGTTTCTCGCCGTCCAAATGGGCGTCTCCCAGCCGGATGTCTCTCTCTCTCTCTCTCTCTACTATCCCAAGAGACAGAGTGAGTACAGTACAGTGAATACAGATACAGTACAGTGAATACAGATACAGTACAGTGAATACAGATACAGTGAATATCATTCCAGTTGTACTCAATTGTTGAAACACATTTGCAACTACAGCGACATTTATTTTTATGACTCTACGCACAGAGCAGCAACATTAACAATGAACCAGTTCATCTGAAAACTGACTATTTCTCCGTCAAAATGATTCACACTGGGCTCATAATAATCAGACTTAGCGTTCTTATTGGTTTCATACCAGTGCGATACATTTAAAACCCAACCATTCTGAACGCTATGGTTTGGCCTCATGTGGTCTTGCTTCATATGCAACTTTATAAAACGGGTGTAAAAGTTCCTGTTCAAGTGTTCACCTCTTGGTGAGGTTTTCAGCTTTCTTGTCAGGCAGCCGGAATTGGCTGACATTTTACCGTCAATAATGAGGTTCACTTGGGCTGCGCTCACGAGCCAGGTTCCACCGTGAGTGCTTCATTCTCCTCGGTGTCATTGCAATTATAAGTTTTGCACAGAATAGATCCGAGTCTGTGTCTAAAGTAAAGGTCTGTCTGCTTTTGCCCCGATAGTTGAAAAGTTTGCCATTCGAAGGCCGGCGTCTTCCACAAACTGAACAAACGAAGCTTGATTAGGAACGTTGTGGGACTCAATGATGATATTTCTCTGTCCATGGAGTTATGTGCAAGAAATGTGAGTGAAATTAATTGTGCTTTCTGAAATCGTCTGTGTTGTCAGAGTGAGCATCCACCGGCGTGAGCGTAGTTCTCGTTTTTGTGCGGAAACATTTGAGAAAAAAATCGTGACCAGAAAATACAGGTTCAAGGCATCTCGCTCACGGAGACCTGTAGTTTGTGTTCCATACCTACTGTACATTCCCGCAGCCGCGACGTTCGCCACACCTCCAGGGCTTCGAACGCTTACCCCCCGGGCCTCAGTGTCTCCCCCGGTGGCCATAGGATATAATGACTGATGATTAGCGTGAAATCGACTCCATTAGCGGCGCGATGACACAGCGGGAAGAGCGGGAAACGGCAAGCGACCGCGTACGGAAGTGTTCCGCTATCCTCTCTCTCTCCGACGCAAACCGAACTACACTCCACGTAATCATCATTGGGACGACTGATTGTTTCTATGGGGGGTGGTGGCGGGCGGGCGGGGGAGACGGAGGGGGGGGAGACGGAGGGGGGAGACGGGGATACATCTCATGCACAATTGATCCCGTATTTAAATGGCCAGGACCCAATCTGGGGGGTATGGAATCCCCTTGACTTTTATTGGTTCTGGCACGGAGATATAAATATTAATGTCCGTCCGTGAGAGCGCCATGCTTTATTAATGACACGGAGCGTCTTGTGAAATTAAACTGACATAATGGGATTTCATCCATCGCTAGCAGGAGGAGAAGGACGTCTGGGGATTCTGGAGGAATGGATCCGGATAGGAATCCTCTCTCTCTCTCTCTCTCTCTCTGTCTCTCTCTGTCTCTCTCTCTCTCTGTCTCTCTGTTTCTCTGTCTCTCTCTGTTTCTATGTCTCTCTTTCTCTCTCTCTCTCACTCAGTTTCTCCATCTCTCTCTCTGTCACTGTCGCTCTCTCTCTCTCACTCTGTTCCTCTGTCTCTCTCTCACTCAGTTTCTCTGTCTTTCTCTCTGTTTCGCTGTCTCTCTCTCTCTGTCTGTCACCCTCTCTCTCTCTGTTTCTATGTCTCTCTCTCTCTCTCTCTTCTCTGTTTCTCTCTCACACTCTAAAACTAAAAAGTGTGAACTGTGGGTGATTTGGGGGTGACTGTGTGATGGGGGGAGGGGCGGGGGTGAGTCACGGCATGAAAGCAAACGATATCTGTTGCCCTGCGCTACGCCGCCGCCGCCGCCGCCGCCACCGTAATGAAATAAAAAAACGATTTTCCACGGAGCGGGCAGAGCCGTCCAGAGTTCAAATTGTTTGAACGGCACAGAAGATCTGAACGGGCTTCAGAAACGGCGCCAGTCAGAAGGACCCCACAGCGCTGTCTCTGTAAAGCTCTGCGGTCCGCATTGGCCCGCCTGTCTGTCAGCCTGCCTGTCTTGCCTGTTCTGTCCTGTCTGTCTGTCTGCCTGTCTGTCCTGTCTGCTGTCTGGTCTGTCTGCCTATCTGGGTCTGTCTCGTCTGTCTCTCGCTCCAACTGAATTGCGCTGCAGAGTTGGACAAAATTTGGTGTGGTTCATATTCCCGTCTCTCCAAGTACAAATCGTCTGAGGCTCTCTCTCTCTCTCTCTCTCTCTCTCTTCTCCTCTCTCTCTCTCTCTCTCTCTCTCTCTCTCTCTTCTCTCTCTCTCTCTCTCTCTCTTCTCTCTCTCTCTCTCACCTTCCACCCATTCCCTCTCTGTCTCCCCCTTCTCTCTCTGTCCACCTCCCTTCTTCTCTTCCATCCTCTCCTCTCTCCTTCCCTCTTTACCTCTCTCTCTCTCTGTCTCTCTCTGTCTCTCTCTCTCTCACTCTCTCTCACCTATCCCAACAAGTACCACAGTCTCTCTCTCCCCCCCCCCCTCCCCCTCTCCCCCCTCCCTCTCTCTCTAACATATCCTAACCAATACCAGAGAGTCTGTTTCTCTGCTGTCTTTTTTTGTTAACTTCCCCCTGTCTACCCCAACCCTTGGCCCCGGTCCCCCTGGTAACTCCCACAGCAGTGTGTGTCAGAGGTCGGAGGGTGTGTGTCCGTGAGGTTGTGTGTGCGGTGTCCTGTGTGTGTCTGTGAGGTAGTGTGTGTGTCTCCCTGAAGCCCCGTGTGTGTCCATGAGGTGTGTGTGTGCATATGAAGCAGTGTGTGTGTTTGTGTGTGTGTGTGTGTGTGTTTGTGTGTCCATGAGGCAGTGTGTGTGTGTCTGCGATACAGTGTGTGTCCATGACGGTGGTGGTGTGCGTGTGTGTGGTGTGTGTCCCTGAAGGCAGTGTGTTCGTGGGTTCATGGGGTCTGCATGGGTGCGTCCATGCGGTGTGTGTGTCTGTCTGTGTGTGTGTGTATGAACGTATGTCTGTGTGTGTGTGTGTCTGTGTGTGTGTCCCTGAAGCACTGTGTGTGTGTGTGTGTGTCCATGGCGGTGTGTGTGTGTGTGTGTGTGTGTGTGTGTGTGTGTGTGTGGTAAGCCAGCCAAGCACGGAGCCACCGAGGCTGTCATGATTTCCCGCCATTTCATCAGCCAGCCAGACAGACAGACAGACTCCGTCTCGTGCGCGGTCACTGACCAGGCACACACCCCTCTGATGGAGGTGGTGTGGAGGTGGGTGGTGGTGATGGGACGTGGTGTGAGGCTTTTCTACATTAAGCTCCAGCATTAGCTGGATTATACACACACTTCCTGCACACACGCACACACCACACACACACACACACACACCACACACACACACACACACACACACACGCGCACGCGCACGACCTGACACATTTGATCCGTGTGGTTCCAGCGCTGGGAGCCAGTTGAAACTCGTGATGAAAGTAACCGGGGAATTGCAAAAGAAACCGTTTTTTCATTTTCTCGTTTGAAAACGGAAGATTCACCCCCACCCTCCCCCCACTAACCCTACCTTGCTCCTCTAGTAAGTGTTGGAGGTGTTCCTGAGCAAGACACACACTACCCACCTGCTCCTCCTAGTTAAGTGTGGAGGTGTCCCTGAGCAAGACACACCTACCCTACGCTGCTGCCTCCTAAGCTAGTGTGGAGTGTGTCCCTGAGCAAAGACACCACCTAACGCCTACTGCCTCCTAGCTAAGTGTTGGTCAGGTTCCTGGCTGAGCAATACTCGCTGATCTCTACTAAGGTGGACCAGCGAAAAACCATCTCTACTGGTTGTACTTGCATGGTCAGCGCGTGTGATGATGACGGGAATATGGCAGGAAAGCACTTTGGATAAAGCGGATATAAAATACAATCCACTTTTACCAATTGAGTAGTATGGGAGGGGGGGGTTTAAGTGCGACACACTGAATCAAATCTACGAATTCTACTTCGGAAAAGACGAAAGCTCTTTGGTTGGCATTGTCTTTCGGAAGAAACCGTATTGCGCATTCATGGCGCCTTTTAGAGGAGACCGCCAGATATAAGTTATACGATATCGCGGATGCCAATCGAGCGCATAATGGTCTTCCATTCTAGCACCGGAATGACCCTGTCCCGCCCGGGTTTGGTGGTCCCGTGGTTGGTGTAGGTGGGTGTGGGGGGGGGGCAGGGCCTACGGCCAACATGATCTCGCCCCTTTTGCACCCAAGAAAGTGTCAGAAAAAAATAAAGTCTGCAATACAGAGTCATCTAATAATAATTGTCGTATAATTGTGAGAGGTCTAGTGTTGAGTTACTTTAAAGCAGATTGCCACACGCGGGAACGGTGACGCTATGACACCCGCCGCTCGGCCTTGCTAGCACCGCCGCCGCCGCCACCGCCGCCCCCCGTCTTATACCCCCCATCCGTCTCATTAATAATGCGCGCCTACAGGTACGTTAGCACCTCCCTAGCCACCTCTGCCGCGCAGCATGCTTACGCTACGCCGTGCTTACGCCGAGGCTAGACCGTCACCTAAAGCTATTAGCTGCGTGAGTAAATGGAAGGAAAGCACACACCATTGATATTTCGAGTTCGTATAGTTCTATTTGTAAAATTATAATGTAGAAAAACACTGAATCTGGGTGTTGAAAATGTGTTTTGTTGTTTCACAAAGGGTGGATTGAAGGGGGAGGGGGGAGAGGGGGAGA
>PIJE02003883.1:7831-18738 GCA_002895965.2 Coryphaenoides rupestris
AAAGAGAAAGGTAGAAAGGGGGCCGCGGCAGCCCACCATGCCCCGACCAGCCCTGTCCTCCTAGGAGCCCCGGACGGGCTGTTCGACACCGACGGCAGCCCGAATACCTGCGGGATTTTGTTTTGGGTGATGGGGTTGTCGGGGACGACTAACCCCTCAAGAGGGGGCTATGTAGCGGCCAGGGGGGGGGCGTGGCCACCATACAGCCGCTAGATGACGTAAAGGGCCCCGAGGGATTATGGGTGTTTTGTGTGTGTCACGTGTTGTGGCCATGCGGTTGAGTTACTGCAGGAGTTCGAGTGATGCAAGTGGTTCTCTGTTCTTGGGTTAATAAAAGGTTAATTATATTCCGCGTCCGCCTCCTCTCTGCCTGCTCCTCCGCGGTGTTCGTTACAATATATTGTTTGCAGCCATAAAAATCCACCACATTTCCCTGCCAGATGACAAACTTTGAAGGCCATGAACATGGTCTACAGAGGTTAAACCAACACAGGGCGATGGGCTTCCATCTGAATTGAATCGCCATTCGTGAACCCAATTAAAAAGAACAACAACAACTGTAAGGTGAATAAATAACATGCCGTTGACCCCCGACCCCTCCACCTATACAGTCCACGTCACAGCTCTGACGACAACAATAAAACTGCGTACAGCGATCAAATGATACAGGAGAGAGTTGAGCCTACCTGAGTTTTTTGGGCACAGAGTAGTCCACCTCTATCACCTTCCCGTGTAATTCAACTTTACCTGTAGGGACGACGTGGACATGGTCACCAACCACATCATCACATTAAAGTAACAATACGCTGATAGACTTGACATGACTGGTAACACTTACGCCACAATCACTTCACACTCACCCAACAGTATTATATTATCCCCATAACATTTACACACACATTCTATACAGTTATTAGGGTGGAAGGACACTGACGCAGGGGTGTGTGTGTGTGAAAATGTTGGTCGTGTTAAATATATATATATTAGTGAATCACGTTTCAAAAGCGTATGTATGTATGTGTGTGTGGAGAGAGGGTGGGGGGATAGCAGCCATGCTTTCCACTCCCACTCCCTTGTAATGAAAGACTGGATGTGTGTGCTCTATGGCGGCTATACGGACGGCTGGTCTGTTGGGTCGGTGTAGGGTCTGTGCTGTGTTGTGTGGGTCAAGCTGGTGGTCGGTGCTGGTGCTGCTGGTGGTGTCGGTGCTTTTTCTGTGCGCCAGGCTGAACGTGTGCAGTGGAAGAGCGCGTCTCGCTGCTCCGTCCCTGCAGCGTCTCAGTGGCCTGGCGCATCCCCCCACCCAGCCCCGGCTACCTGTTTATGATCCCTTTCCTCCGGACCCCCATCACCCACCTCCAAGACTCCTCGTAAAAACATAGCCAGACACCAGAGGAACACGGCCTTGACAAGCGTGGTTGCGGGATTTAAACGCATACGCATGAGCACGTGAGACACGGGGCTCCCCCCCTGGTTGCGCGGCTACTATGGCTCCTGGCTGTAGCTGCAGCTATACTATCACGGCTGTGGGTTGCAGTGGGAGGAGGGGGAGGAGGAGGAGGCCGCTAGTGTGGTGTGGGCCAGCATCATGGCCGCCATCATGGGTCTCGTCGGGGCCTGTGTGCGCGTCATGGCTGCCGGGGTGCGCAGGGGCCCCACCGCTTTTGCGCAATTCTCATATTGCAGCTTACGTATGCGTATAAAACGTCACGTGTTCGCCACAAGAATATCGGGACTTTTCACGCAATGCACACTGCCGAAAATCTGTCCACGGATAGAAAGAAGCGATGTCCTTCGCCTCACACTCAACGTTGTCCCTTTTTTTCCCTATAAATGGCACCGTTTGCGTCAGCAATAACTACATGCATCCTCAAAAACAAACACGGACTCCAACCAAACAAATCAAACGTCGCATAAATGTGATCATGGTCAGGGTGCTACGTCAGAAGGCTCTTTGTGGAAAATAAATATTTAGCTCATTAACGGGCCATTCAAACCCCCAGCTCCATAGTTCTGTCTAATGTGTGCATGCAATCCGTGTTTAATAATATATACATGTACATGTATTCGTTGACAAGTTTTTACCGACAAATAACATGATATGATGTTATCCGTCGCCCCACACTCAACATTGTCCTTTATTTCCGATATAAAAGCCCCAGGTGGATCGATTCCGTGTATCGATTGGACACTGCGTCTCTCTCTCTCTCTCTCTCTCTCTCTCTCTCTCTCTCTCTCTCTCTTAGCACATGCGCACACGGGACACGTATGAACAGCATATGGGGGCCGCGTTACCCTGGTTCCTCCTCACGGACGCACACACACACACACGCTGCTCGACACACGCGCGTTCACGCTCACACACACACATACATAGACACACACACATAGATGCACGCACACACACACACAGGAAAGGATATGTTCATTTCATTGGTATGCAACTCGTTGTACACTGCAGTGTTGAAGATACCAAGATATCACCTTCCACTAAAAGCAGGCATGGGTCGAGGCCCAGGTAAATACTTATTGCTTGTAACAATTATGCAAGATATCATAAAAGAGGGGTGGCCATGCCATACACTTTGGAGTCATTCATTCATTCATTCATTTCAGCATATATTGTTTGCAGCCATACAAATCCAGCCATATTTCCCTACCAGATCACAAACTTTGAAGGCCATGAACATGGTCTACAGAAGTTAAACCAACACAAGGCAATAGGCTTCCATCTGAATTGAATCACCATTTGTGAACCCAATCAATAGAACAACAATGAGCAAACACAACTGTATGGGTGAATAAATAACCTGCCGATGACCCCCGACCCCTCCACCTATACAGTCCACATCACAGCTCTGATGACAACAATAACATAATAAAACAGTGTACAGCGATGACATAGGAGAGAGTTGAGCCTACCTGAGTTTTTTGGGCACAGAGTAGTCCACCTCTATCACCTTCCCGTGTAATTCAACTTTACCTGTAGGGACGACGTGGACATGGTCACCAACCACATCATGACATATATATATACATATATATATATGGCATTAAAGTAACAATACGCTGATAGACTTTAGACATGATTGGTGACACTTATACCACAATCACTCACCGAACAACAGTATTATCCCCATTATTAACATGTACACACACATTCTCTAGTTATTAGGGTGGATGGACGCTGACACAGGGGTGTGTGTGTGTGTGTGTGTGTGTGTGTGAAAATGTTGGTCATGTTAAATATATATATAGTAGTGAATCACGTTTCAGCTTGATAAGCTTGATAAGCTTAATTGTAGTAGTAGTAGCTGTGTGTGTGTGTGTGTGTGTGTGTGTGTGTGTGTGTGTGTGTGTGTGTGTGTGTGTGTGCATGTGTGAGGGTGTGTGTGTGGAGAGAGGGGGGGGGGGGGTGTTAGCAGCCATGCTTTCCACTCCCACCACCAACCTTGTTGTAATGAGGGGTATTTTTCTTGTAGTAGTAAAGCATGCACGATGAAAGACTGGATGTGTGTGTGCTCTATGGCGGCTATACGGACGGCCGGTCTGCTGCGTCGGTGTAGGGTCTGCGCTGTGTTGTGTGGGTCAAGCTGGTGCTGGTGGTCGGTGGTGCTGGTGCTGGTGGTGGTGGTGGTGGTGTCGGTGCTTTTTTGTGCGACAGGCTGAACGTGTGCAGTGGAAGAGCGCGTCTCGCTGCTCCGTCCCTGCAGCGTCTAAGTGGCCTGGCGCGGCGTCTCAAACCGGTCCCCCCACCCAGCCCCGGCTACCTGTTTATGAGCCCTTTCCTCCGGACCCCCATCACCCACCTCCAAGACTCCTCGTAAAAACATAGCCAGACACCAGAGGAACACGGCCTTGACAAGTTTACTCCGCTCACTTTTGTGCGTTCTTTTCAATAAAATCAAGATAAAAAATAAGTGAAAAATAATTATGCCTACCAGACCCAGAGCATCAGACCATCCCATACATTCCGGTGGGCGATCGCAAAGTAGAAGCTCGCAGAAGAATCGGAATCGCGGCAATATTTCGCGTTTTTGCGCGTTATTTGCGTTCGCAGGAGTCTTGCCTTTCCTTAGTGTTTGGGGCAGTACGGTGCCAGGGCTATCCTATGAGATATAATACACGTAAATCTGTCTGACTGACGCTGAGCGTTAACCTAAACTCTCTGGCACTGGTGTGTGATCGCAAACCCAAACGAAACACTGCCATGGGAGCCCAGAAAGACATAGACTGAGCAAAAGCAAATTATTATGAGTATTTTTATATGCGTTCCCCCCAAAGTATTGTTGTTGTTGTTGCGCGTCCAGTCCAGATTCGCGGTGGATTCCTGTAACATGCAGCAGCAGCAGCAGCAGCATCATCCATGCAGTCAAGTCTCTACTCACCAGAAAGAGTCTCAATAGCCTTTATGGCCCAGTTCTGGTCGGGGAAGTCCACAAAAGCATAGCCGGACTTCAGCAGGACCTGCTCGGCTACTATATGTCAATGACCTCATAAGCGGAAGTGTCATGTATAACGAGGTGTAGTTTACGAACTGTGTCTTAATACATTGCTGTGTTCATTGTCTTTAATAGGTTCATGTACAGTAATAGGTCTAGGCAAGTCTTCGCCACTCCCCCTCTATAGGCTATACTGCCATGCACTTACTGTACGTTTTATGGATTTAATAAAATCACCTCTGAATTTTTTCTGAGAAAATGTCTATGAAGCGAGATATAATTGTAACGAATATTTGTGTTTTCCTTATCAATTTCACAAATAAGTAGCATAAAAGTTAATATTTAAACTGCAAATAATTCAAAATTAAATTTAATCGCATCTTAAATCAGGGATTTGTTTCTTATAACATCGAGAAAACTCAAATTAAATACCCGTTTGATAATCGGTCTAAAATGGCACTGTTCAAAATGAACAGTAGACCTACTGTGCATATTCTATGATCCCATATACATGTATAATATTTACAAATTAGCGTTTCCATTAACGTTATATATACTTTTCCAGTGTGCATAAATGGAGAAAGCGATTTGTTTGAGGCGAAACATGAACACATTAAATGAATGCCCCAGCGAACCAATGGTACACACGTGTTCAGATTGCATTTATTAGTCAGACATGATGCAATTGCACATCGTCAAGATGCTGTGTGGTAAAAATGAGACAGCGAGACAAAAAAATAGAACTGTTTTCCTTTAATCACATTAAAAGACGAGAATATAAATCCACTCACTTCTAACCCCCAAAAATAAAAAAAAACATAAGTCAGGTGGAGCTATACAATGAACATTCAAAACACAAGGAGAGCCTCTGAAATAGTCTCACAGCCATACCATTAGAACAACTCATGTACATAAAATAATAGTCTCGTCAACCAGGAACATTCATTCCAAAAACCAGATTGACACTGAACTCTGTGCACTCGTCCGTGGGTTTTGAAGAAGGTTGGGCGTTGACACTTTTGTTGTCAGGAAGCTGCCGCTCAATAACGACCTGGGAAACAAAAACACACCACGAAATAAGAGCATGCAGACGCCATGTTGGAAATACAACAGCATTCTAGTAAGCTACCTTACCTTTAGTCATTTTAGCCAAAACGTTACCGTAGCATTTGACAAAATTACTAAATTCCCTAACTGGAATAAAACTAGAAACTGATACGTAATGAATGAACACAGCAGTTGGAAATACGTACGAGGGGAGTAGGACCGGGACCGAGAGCGGGATCTGTACGTTCCTCTATAGTACGGTGACGGCGATCGCCTCCTGAGAGAACAACAACATCAGTTTACGCCAACAGCACAACACCAGCCTTGTAAGAGAACCAGGGCCCCCACCAGAGCCTACTCATCGCTTATAAAAAGGGCTGTAACTGTCTGACTCACCTGTACGAGCGATTGTTGCAGTACTCCCGGTCGTCGTAGCCTCCGCGGTCGTAATCACGCGAGTAGCGCCGCGGGCCGCTGGGACCAGCCCCACCGCTGCTGCCCCCTCCTCCTCCCCCGCCACTACTGCTGCCGCCGCCGCCGCTACACGAGGCAAAAGAGACACAGCGTTCACCTTTTTGAGCAAAAAGCCACCAAGGGTTTGTTTGATACGAGACAAAAGGCGAGTCGTCACACAGGGCTTACTATGTGGGCCGGCCCATGTAGATGCCCGGCGTGGGGGTGTGAGGTCGTTTCGTGATGGAGAAGTCCACCCTGATGCGGCGCCCGTCCAACTCCATGCCGTTGGCGCGTTCCTTGGCCTATTGACGAAAACAAGAGCATTTACATTTGGGGCACTTTTATCCAAAGCGACTAACAAAGTACATTTGTTGAAAGAGACAGCAATATATCGCTGTGGTGCATAAAGATAAGAATAGAGCAGGTTTCAAGCATTCATAGTTGCGAGGCTAATAGAACGAGTTTCATAATTGCTAGGTTGCCTGCATAACAGCTGGGATAAGAGCAGAACAGCCATTCTGAGTGCATTACCAACATCTAAGAACATACAATATGCTAAAGAATGCTAAGCACTATTAATAATGCCAAGACATACAAACAAGGGTTTGAGGAATCATCATGGTACGACAACCATCATGATTATTCCTCAAATCCTTGTTGATTCACTGAAAACACACGCACTTGAAGAAAGCCAACCTCTTTTGCGTCTTCTCTGTTCTCAAAGTAGACGAAGCAGAAGCCACGGGAGCGCCGCGACTGCTGGTCGTAGACGATGCACACGTCCGCCAGCGGGCCGTACTTGGAGAAGACGTCTCGGAGGTCCCGCTCCGTCGTGTACAGACTCAGGCCGAAGATGCCCAGGCAGCAGTTGGGGTCGGGGTTCGCCTGCGACGCAACCAGCGAGTTCCAAGATTTAAGATTGTAGAACAACGGAATGCTTACTCCCCATTCGCTCCTGCAGTGTTCTTCTAAACAACTCTAAACAATTCGTATCGTACTTAACTTAAGTAATCAGTTGTTGACGCTTTTCCCCACCAACATTGACCCTTTTTAGTTCGAGTACAGCAACTGATTTTTAGCGGAAATGAGCGCGGAAACTGCCCAACAGACGACCCCACAAAAGGTGCGAACATGCATTGAAACTAGCATTAGGAGAATTTTAAAAAGAGTACACACATTTGCAAGATACGGCGAATTAACAAGAAACATCTGTTTATGATTCAATAGACACTGGGGGAGGCTCTTCCACCAGGAGATAATTTCATGCGGTGTAGCCGGTAGCTCGAGATATCATCACAACCGTAACAGGAAGTGGTGACAGCAGCCCATGATTTAGAATTTCGACCCGTGTGCGCGCATCAGCTGTACGTCCCCCGGCATGCCAACGGCATTAGCCACACAGTGCTAAAGTTGCGGCAGGCCGGCCCGGTGTGTGTGTGTTTGGACAGGAAGTGCTCAAACTCAAAGTACCCGGTTGCCGATGTGCCGGCGGCGGTTGGACATGGGAGAGCGGCTGTGGCTGCGGCGCCGTCTCTCGCCACTGTAGGAGCGGGAGCGGGAACGCCGACGGTTGGAGCGCGAGTGGGAACGGCTGTACCGGCGCCGGGAGCCACGGTGGGATGCCGACCTGCGGGGGGGGGGCGATGAGAACAACATGAGAAACATCATGTGCAATACTCTCAATAGTACTTTTGGCTCAGGAGTTAAGAGCGGTTGTCTGGAGAGCGAAAGGTTGCTGGTTCGATCCCCGGGCTCCACCTAGCTTAGTGTCGAGGTGTCCCTGAGCAAGACACCACCTAATACTAACTGCTCCTGATGTGTTGGTTGTTATCTTGCATGGTTGACACCGCTATACACCGGATAAAAGCGAGATATATAATTGCAATCCATTTACCATTTACTTTTCAACACCGTGTGCAATATTCTCAATATCATGTGCGATATTACTTTTCATTACCATTGCCAACTTGTTCTATTCTGGTCATTATTAGTCTCGTCTTATTTTTTGTACTAAATGTGTCTCGATGTATTGCTAGTCTATTAGGCGTATACACTTTACACTTAACGTTTCAAACCAATGATAAAAAACCTTTTAAAATAGAACTGCAACTGAACAGGAACTTTAGCCCGATCCAATCGAATACCAAGGAACTAAACAGGAATGCCATTCTGTGTGGTCTTTTATGGCCGTTGACCACAGCTGTCTCAGGGTGAGGCTATACCTATTTTTGTAGTCATTGCTTTTTTTTCTGTCAACTTATTTTTTTTTTTATAAAATCTAATTAACCAAGAACTGCACATTACCACAGTACTTGAAAAGCTCGAACACCAACTACGATGAGGAAAAGCACCTTTTTGAATGTATATGGTATTTGCCATAATCCCATAAACCAATAATTTTCACCACCACCACCACATATTGCGCGCAGACTAAATACAGACGGCAATGACGTCACTCGTCACCACTCACCGCCGTCGTCCATCCTGAACACCAGACAGTCAGAAACAACAGTTAGTCAGTTACCCAGACTTGGACCTGGAGCGGGACTTCCGGGAGCCCTCCTTGGAGCGGGCCGTGGAGCGGGTGGGCGTGCGGCTAGCGGACTTCCCCGAGCCGCGCGGACTTACACTCCGGGACGCAGAGCGTGCCTTCTGAATAAACCACACGCACACCAAACACACGCCTCCAGTTACCGTGTGCCCGCCGCGAGCCAATTTGCCTGTTGCAAGTTTTTTGTTATGACTTAAGCTATCCAGTGAGTGAGCAAGTAAGTGTATGAGGAGGATTTAGATGTGTGGAGTTTAGGGAATGCTTGTTATGGCCAAGTATGTGCACATGGGTGTATAATTAGTCTATGGAACATAATGGAAGTAAAAAAACTGATTAGTACTTGCTAATTGTTTACTTGTTGTAGTGTTTTGTATTAACATGCACGCAGTTGACAAACAGACTAGAAGTTACTTAGCGCTTCCCGATTACTTCATTAACTTCATATAATTCTTCTTTCTTCAAATCTCCCACTTCTTCTTACTTCCCCCTTCTCACACACTGCCCATACGTCTTCCCGCCTCATGATTTTAGCATGCATTCACAAATTCAGCAGCACACATCTGAGCTTCATATCATTTCAACATAAACTTCAGACATGTGACTTCTTCTCTTCTTCCAACATTAACCTTAATGAAAAAGAAAGGATGAAGAAGATATGACTACAGTTACACTTGCAGCCTCATTCAACTCCTCATAAACATGCAATGGTTTAGTTTTTTTTTTTACAAGTACAAAATGCAGAAATGCTGAGTACATGTCCTTAAATGGGCTAAATCAGCTTAAAGGTTTACACAGTTCACTGCAGGGCTTCCGTCTGTCCATTCATACAGTACATTAACTTCTATTGAAGGGGCAGTGTTGTATGTTATGTAACGCTTTAACATGATCTGTCACCGCCATTATTTAAAAAAATAACAAACCAGCATGGCCGCATGGGGATGCAAAACGATACCATTAGTGGTGCACTTACGAGTGGAGCTAAATATAAACCATAAGCCACCATATTGGAGGGGAGGGCAGGATAAACATATAAACGCCTTATTAAAGCCGATAAATCATATAAAAGTACCAAATGCATGCAATGCAATACAATACATATTACGGGCTGAAAGCATGCGGGTTGGGTTTGCAATGTGCGAGCACACAAAGGCGTGCTCCGGGACAGGAGGAGACTAGTTCAGATTAGTGTTTATTTGTAAATGGAACGATTAACACATTTTTAGTCAACAGACAACGTTTAACAAAACGGGGGCGGTAGTGGTAATTTGTTGTATTATTTATTTCACGTCGCATGGTTTAGCCAGCTAACGCGCATTAGCAGGCCTACTACACGCATTGAAAACATACATGTCTCTTACTCATAATATGCAATATTATACGTGGGAATAATTCTTTGGAGGGGGTGGTAAAGGTCGATACGTACCCGTGCGCCATAGTCTTTCTCGTTATCGCTCATGTTTATCTGTCAATAAATACAAATAAGTAAGTAAATGAGCACCAGGTATTGAAGAAAAAAAAACCTGCGGCCTGTGCGATCTCGAAAGACGCGCTGTCGGTTGTAGCAACTTCCGCTGTGGCGGAAGTCTCGACATGCCCCGCCCCTCCTTCCTATGTCTAGTCAGTTCACTGTCGGTTGTGGCAACTCGGGGCCGTACCGGAAGTCTCGCTCGGCCCCGCCTTCCAACGTCCAGTTCGCGCGTGATTTGTCGCGCCTAACGTAGACGCGTTGCGTGGTTGTAACCAATTTTAATGTTACCCTCGGTGCTCTAATAATGGCTTTTGCACACAGTCAATCACTTGTTGCCTATTTTTTCATACTTTTTTATAAAAAGAATGTTCTGGGAAATTATGTAATGGATGAGTTGGTCGGAAACCAAGGTGTGGGAACGGGAGAACCACTCTAGCAGGATGTAGCTCCTTAAAGGACATCCACCAAGGCGTTTTCAGGGCCGGTTCGGAGCCAGAGCCTAAAACGAACCAGTTCTTCCTGTTTCCACAGACAAAGAACCGGCTCCCGGCCAGAAAAACTGGTTCGTTCTTGGCTCCAACTCTTTGGGGGGCCAGAGTTGAACCAACTAAGAACCGACTACGTCAGAGGCTGGGGGCGGGATTAGCAAGTCCGCCAAAAACTTTCTGAGCTCCATTTCACAACAAACCCCGACAATGGAAGTGACTACTCCGATACAACCGCACCGATACCACTTTGGCAACGCAACGTTAACATTGTAATATTCTTAGCCAAGGAATATTGAAATAAAGAGAAGTTGTCGTTTATGGATGTTTAATAGCAACTGCGCATGGTACCGAGCATGGGCGTAGAATTTAGTGGGGACGCTGGGGGCTTTTCCACCAAGGTGTTTTCAGGGCCGGTTCGGAGCCAGAGCCTAAAACCAGTTCTTCCTGTTTCCACA
>PIJE02003883.1:20713-32157 GCA_002895965.2 Coryphaenoides rupestris
GAAAAGAAGGATTATTTAAAAGTGCTGGGAGTGAACCTAGGGATAGAGGGCAAGGAAGGGAGGGACAGACAGTTTGAGGGTATAGTGAATGGCATTAGGAGAACGTTAGGGTTTTGGAAGATGACTAGAAAGATGGTGGGCTGAAGCTGATTAATTTAGATAGGAAGAGGAAAGCACTTAGGGTGAAAACAATGGTAAGATATGTAAATAATAAGGGGGACCATAACTGGAAGGTGTTTTTAAGGGAGGCGATTAATAAATGTGGAGGATGTGGAGAGAGCGGAGTCTATATGGAGTTAAAGAGGGGCATGTTGGACGGGGTGTCAGATTTTTATAAAGAGGTGCTGGGGGCATGGCGGAATTGTTGTAAAATGTGTGGGGTATGAATGTAAAAATGTGAGGCAGGTGTGGGAGCAGCCCTATTATTCTTAATCCAAGAATTAAGTTTTGGAGGGGCATGATGTAACAACCGGGTGTATGGAAGCGGGATTAGAAAGGGTGAGGGAACTTAGTGTACGACTATTACGCGGGGTTATGGGCACAGGTAGTGGTAGAATGAGGTTAGAGGAGGGGAGATAAGATGGGGATGTGGAAATGGCGGAGGGGGTTGATGGGAAGAATTAAGAAGAGGGATGCCGAGGGAATGGAGGAAGATGATAGAGAGAGAGGCCTGGTGGAGAGGGTGGAAGCGGAGAGATGGAAATGTATGGTGGGAGAAGGGTAACGGAGGGTGAATCTGATGAACTTAAAAACACGGATGATGTATGAATGCTTGAGGAAGGGAAAGGTGAGGAGGCCAGCGGGGGAGAAGGTATGGAAGAGTGTAATGAAAGGCTTGAATGTGGAAAGGATGTGGATGAATCTGAGAGTGAAATGGAACAGCAGCGAATGTGAGCACTTTGACTTTATATTAAGACACAACAGGGTGTTCAATAATAATGTGATCAGCAGATTTGATGCGACTGTGAAGAAGGAATGCGATGTATGCGGGGTGGGGGTGGAAACGTGTATGCACGAGTTTGTTGAATGTAGGGAATTAGTCGGGTACCATAAAAAAATAAAACGACTGATACAGACATGCTGGGATGGAAGGTTTATAGAAAGAATGGAATGGAAGGAGCTATGGCTGTTCGGGGTGAACGAGGAAGTGAAAGGGTGCAATACTGATTTATTAAATTATACATTGAGCCATGCAAGGTTTGCTGTCAAGCTGCGAAGGGACCTGGCCCATTACGAACACACACATAGGGATGTATGGCACATATTTAAGAGCACTATGAAAAGCGAAATCAATTTGTTGCATGGGTACATAAAGGAGGAGCACTTTGAGGTGGGATTTTTGGAGGGAAGCACGTTTGTTAGCATAGGAGAGAGTGGGAAGGTGGAATTGGATTTTGAAGGCATTGGGTGAAATATAATTACTGATGGGATGATGTATTGGGGGAATGAACAATGATGATGATGACGGCGGAGGCGATGATGGTGGTGGTGATGATGATGATGATGATGATGATGCATATATTTGAAAGTACATGTCACAAAGGTTATCCACAATGTATTTTGAGCACATCGCTTGCCGATTCACAAAATGTGCAAATTGATTTCGCTGGGTGAGTGAGGGGCTTGCAGGAAGGGAGTGTGGTTAAAAGCCTGCAGGCCGCCTCAAGGGGTATGTGATGTTTGTTTGTCCCCTCAATCACATCTATTTTGAGTTTTATATGATTTCTATGGTTTGGTGGGGGCTTGTGGGCTGGTGGTGTGGTAGAGAGCCTGCAAGCTGCCTAACCGGTTTTGTTTTATCACTTTATAGAGGAGGATGGCATGGTTTTGGTTATATATGATTTCTATGGGTTGGCAGGGGTCGGCGGGCTGGTGGTGTGGTCGAGAGCCCGCAGGCGGTCTGGCCGGTTTTGATGATTTTGGTGATTGAGGGAGGGAGCGTCTGGAGGCCCAAGGGGCAGAGGGGGGCCTTCAGGCGGGCCTAATGTATGGAGAAAGAGAAGTCACATATGAGCTAAAAATGTATCACGGGGGGAATGGAAAATATAATGTAAATAGTGTGTAAAAATGTAAATAACAGATGATTTTTGATAATAAAAAAAAAAAAAAAAAAAAAAACTAGCTCCCCGGTGTTCTCCTTCCTCGCTCCAACGTCTTCCTCGCCGATCCCGTGTCCTCCTCGATCCTCGCTCCAGTGTCTCCCTCGTCTCTCTACGGACCCTGCCCTCCTCGGACCCTCTCCACGCGCCTCCACCAGAACTCCCCTCTTCCCGCGGACGGACCCCCTTAGAACCCCCTGACCACCGGACTGCCCCCGACTCTCCTTAAGCCCCGTTGTTAAGTATAGTTGCTTGTTAGAGTAGTTTTCTTTTCCTTTTGGATTATTATTAGGTATTTATAGATAGATTTATATATTGTCTTAGATAGGTATTATTTTATATAGTATTATATTACTTAGATAGGTATTATAGTTATAGCTTATTGTTTATATATATATTTATATATAGGAGACCCTTGTGTCCCTACTAGTCTCGTTCCCTATATATTCATTAAATATCTGTGGAACATATACTGGTGTCTGTCTCTCCCTCTGTTTACTCACTGGCTCCTGTTCGTGTCTGGGTCACAACAACGTTAACCTTGTAATATTCTTAGCCAAGGAATATTGAAATAAAGAGATGCAACCGAGTTGTCG
Organism: Coryphaenoides rupestris; assembly: GCA_002895965.2. Classification (NCBI taxonomy): domain Eukaryota; kingdom Metazoa; phylum Chordata; class Actinopteri; order Gadiformes; family Macrouridae; genus Coryphaenoides; species Coryphaenoides rupestris. Next base: position 23,409 of record PIJE02003883.1, read on the forward strand.
TTTATGGATGTTTAATAGCAACTGCGCATGGTACCGAGCATGGGCGTAGAATTTAGTGGGGACGCTGGGGACATGTCCCCACCAATTAACGGAGCACCCCCCCATCAGAACGGAGAATTAACAGCGCACCCCCCCATCAGAACCGCGAATTAACAGCGCACCCCCCCCATCAGAACCACTTAACAGCGCACCCCCCCCCCCCATCAGAACCGAATTAACAGCGCACCCCCCCATCAGAAACACGAATTAACAGCGCACCCCCCCCATCAGAACCGCGAATTAACAGCGCACCCCCCCCCATCAGAACCGCGAATTAACAGCGCACCCCCCCCATCAGAACCGCGAATTAACAGCGCACCCCCCCATCAGAACCGCGAATTAACAGCGCACCCCCCCCCCATCAGAACCGCGAATTAACAGCGCACCCCCCCCCATCAGAACCGCGAATTAACAGCGCACCCCCGCATTAACAGCCACCCCCCCATCAGAACCGCGAATTAACAGCGCACCCCCCCCATCAGAACGGCGAATTAACAGCGCACCCCCCCCATCAGAACCGCGAATTAACAGCGCACCCCCCCATCAGAACCGCGAATTAACGGAGCAGCATTGTTTTTCTAAATAAACATTTTGTTAACATGTCTGCTTCAGTATACTTAAAGAACAGAGAAACAAATAAGATTCAGTTTTTATTTGAGTTATGACAGAACAGGTAGTAACAAAATATACAATTACAAAAACAAGATCACTCGTATCGCGATGTAGTCCGCCATTGTTCTTGTTGTGCTCGCGTTGCTGGGAAGGCGGAGACTTATACAGACGTACAGTGACGTAATGACGTGGGGGCGGGTTGGCTCTCGAGGCTCTCTAGCCGGTGGAAAAGCAAACCGGTTCTTAAGTTGAACCAGCTCCGAACTGGCACTAGCACCAGCCCACAACCAGCTCTCGGTTCACTTTGGTGGAAAAGCCCCCAAAGAGTTGGAGCCAAGAACGAACCAGTTTTTCTGGCCGGGAGCCAGTTCTTTGTCTGTGGAAACAGGAAGAACTGGTTCGTTTTAGGCTCTGGCTCCGAACCGGCCCTGAAAACGCCTTGGTGGAAAAGCCCCCCACCGAGAATTGTAGAAAGCTTGTCGTTTCGGTTTGGTCTGTGAAACACACGACCCCTACAGTGCTTCTGTGTCCAATAAGGCCGCTATATGTCACAAGTCCACCCAGCACGTTACATTAAATGGACAACCAGTACCATCTGCTCTGCCCAAAACTTATTTGTGATTTAAAGGTCCGTTCAGGGACTACATGTAGGATGTTATATACACAAATTGCTGTAAATGACCAGTTTATGAGCAGGTTGTGGTAAAAAAAAAAAAAAAGAGCTTCCCTGACTCTCTCTCTCTCAGCTTTTGGACTGATTTCTCTTATATTTGAATCAGGTCGGATTCCCGGGAAAAGGGAAGGAAGTGACGTGTGACTGGGTTCTGTATGCCCAAGACGCATCACAGGCCAATCAGATTTACAATAACGTTAGTATTACACATTCAACCATGTTCTAACCTCAACCATCCATCCATCCAGCCAAGATACAAGACCTCAAAGCGTAGGGAAGTTCAAGACAACTCATAAGAGAAAAATGCACTTTATTTCTCAGCGCGGAGCCTTCCCTACATGCATCATAATGATTATTGGAATTTTAAAAGGGACATATTATGCCACCTGGTGTGAATGTGATTAGCCATTGCAAGCCGCTTCACATCACAAGTGGGAATGTCCACCTAGATGTATGATTACTAGTCTTATCAGTCTACCAGCTTACCCAGTAAACTGATCTAGTCAGCATACATTGCCACACCTGGTGGCATAATATGTCCCCTTTAAGCAAGAAGTTATTCTCTTATTTTTCATTTTAGTTCTAAATATGATTATTGGAGAACACACTACCTTGCAGTTATGACATTTAGAGTCACGATTAAAGTGCACGCGATAATGACTCGTTAGCAGTTGTACAGGGTGTTGATCTTGTGCAGATCCAGTACACTGGGTCCATCCCTCTGGCCAATGGGAATATAAGAATCAGGCTTGGGGATGATAGTGGGACCACCGTCTCCGGAGAAAGCATACCTGCCATATCACATACAATATTCATTACAGTGCAAGAATTTCCTTCGGATAAATAAAGTTCTATTCTATTCTATTTTATTCTATTCACTACACCCAACACTACACCCAACACTGCACCCAGCACTACACCCAACACTACACCCAACACTACACCCAGCACTACACCCAACACTACACCCAACACTACACCCAGCACTACACCCAACACTACACCCTACACTACACCCAACACTACACCCAACACTACACTCAACAGTCCACCCAACACTACACCCAGCACTACACCCAACACTACACCCAACAGTCCACCCAACACTACGCTATGTGCTATATTATTATTATTATTATTATTATTATTATTATTATTATTATCATGTTGTCGATAAATATTATCTGTAATACTACCTCTCATCTCCTTGCATCATCATGGGCAATATTCTTAATGTCATGTCCAATACCTCTCCTACATTACCTTTCAACATTTTGTGCAATATTCTTCACTTCAATTATGCCAAATAGTTTTCGCCGTCTGAATATCTTATCTTGCCTATATCTTTTTATATTTTGACATTGTACATTGTATATTTGTAAATCTGTTAGTTTATTTGTATTATTCTGTTGATTTCACTATTGTTGCAGCTTCAAGTTCCTCGGCGTGCACATCTCCGAGGACCTCACATGGACCACGCACACCACACACGTGGTGAAAAAGGCCCAACAACGCCTGTATTTCCTCAGGCGACTGAGGAAATTCAACATGTGCTCCCGCATCCTCAGAACATTCTACTCCTGTACCATCGAGAGTGTTCTCACAGGATGCATCACCGTCTGCTACGGGAACTGCACCGCACTGGACTACAGAGGGTGGTGCGGACGGCCCAGTACATCGTTGGAGGTGAGCTTCCCTCCCTCCTGGATATATACACCAGGCGGTGTGTGGCCAAGGCCAAACGGATTATTAAAGACAATAACCACCCCAGCCACGAACTGTACACACTTCTACCGTCAGGCAGGCGATACCGCAGTATCAAATGCCACACGAGCAGATTCAGAGACAGCTTCCACAGTCAGGCCATCATGCTGCTGAACAAGTTCGGCATCAATGTCTAAATGCTAGTGCTAAGTGTTACTGCTAGTGCTAGTCCTGGTGATAAGTTGTTACTGCTGGAGCTAGCGCTGGTAGCAGTGCTAAGTGTTGGTGCTAGTGCTGTGCTGGTGTTACTGCTAGTGCTGGTCCTGGTGCTAGTGTTACTGCTAGTGCTGGTGCTGGTGTTAGTGCTAGTCCTGGTGCCAACTGCTGGTGCTAGTGTTGTGTCGACTGTCTGGGAAGGTATTCCGTGACATTCTGTGAATGTCAGCATATAACAATGTATATTTTAGTACATCGATTTATATGTGTATGGATATTTTACTGTATATTCCATTTCATTTTAGATTTCATTTACTTATTTTATATAGTTATAGTTCTATTTCTATTTTGTAGTTTTACTCTATTTTGTATTCTTATAATTACTGTCGGCTGTCGGGCGTTTTGCACAAAAGGTTTTTAACTCACTGCTTATACTCACGTGTAAATTGTGAAGTTACAATAAAAATACTTGAAACTTGAAACTTGAAACTACTGTATTGCTATGCAACCTGGCACAAGAATTTCCTTCGGGATTAATAAAGTTCTATCTCATCTTATCTTATCTTACACCCAACACTACACCCAACACAGTGGCCCACTCTATATTGACCGGTATACCGCTGTTATGGAAGGTGGTCGAAGGAAGATCTTTAACGCGTGCGTGTTTGTACGTCTTGGCATTGTTAACAGTACTTAGCATTGTTTAGCATATTGTATGTTCTTAGATGTTTGTTGGTAATGTGCTCAGAATGGCACGTCTGCTCTTATCCCAGCTATTATGCAGGCAACCTAGCAATTATGAAACTCATTCTATTAGCCTCATAACTGCTCTATTCTTATCTTTATGTACCACAGTGATATATTGCTGCCTCGCCTTCAACAAATGTACTCTTTGTAAGTCACTTTGGATAAAAGCGTCTGCCAAATGCCCGAGATGTAAATGTAAATGTGTGATTTTTAAGATGTTATTGGCTCAAAGGGACTTCCATAAAACAGCTTATATACTGTCACGAGATGTTAGTATCACAAATGGCATTATGGAAATGGACTTACTGTTATTGGCTTGCAGGATCTTGTCCATTGGATTCATGTAATCCAGTTCCAAATATTCTTCTACGCCCCCCCCCCCAAAAAAAAGGGAGTAAAGTACAGATGAGCATTTGCTAATTATTGTAGAAAATACATACACATTACATTATATTCAATACACTGTGTTTGTGTGTGTGTGTTTGCATACAAAAAACACACACACACACACACTTCGAGTACCCACCTGAATATTTTCTCTTCGGTCTCACCTTTCCCTCTTGGACTGCAGTGGAGTTCTGTAACCAAGAGGCCATGGATGGTCAGACATTTTATCTACTCAAAACAAAAATGTCAGAACTTATAAAGTGAAGAGAAACAGCAGGAGTCTCTCAGCAGCACTGACCTTAATAGGTAGGGCTTCGGCCAGGGTCAGGGCTCCGGCCAACATCAGGATCATTGTCGAGAACATTCTCGACATCAGCTATGTCGAGAACATTCTCGACATCAGCTATGATCACAATTATTTTGTCATATCGGCCTGCTCAGCGAGAATCCTATAATTCCCAAACTATCATGTTTATTTCGATCACATGATGGGGGGGCAATTTCATGCCTGGTGATGTGGACAGCATCCCTTGTGTTATTGGCAGAGTCAAATAAAATGTAATTTGAATAATATTGCAACTTGTAACATTGAGATAAACTTCATTGTGTATCTTTGTTGCGAATGTCTAGTTGCACTTTTATGTGCTGTTATACACTATTGTGTGCTCCACGAATTGGAAATAGCACTATGTATACCCATCTACCCATTTCAACATTCATATAATGTTTCTACTTCTTAGGTCTGTTTTACAGATATGCAAGAGAGATTGTTACAATTGATTCCGTGTATTGTTCACTGAACAACTATTCTGAACTACTCTTCTTTTTACTTTTATTTAGTAAATGTTTTCTTGGTTAACTTATAAAATGACGTCTCTAATGGAAAATAACTTTCAGTGCGTCATGACGCCTCTATGACGTAGGCACACCAAACTGCTCGGGGCTCCAGAGGGCTTCAACCCCAATATGTTCACATTTTAACAGAATAAGAAAGTAAGACAACCAGAATTATTTGAATTCATATTTATTGAAAATGTCTCAATCATCCAAATCAGCTAGAAAGAGAAAGAAACTTTGTTATTACAGCAATAATATTGAATCGTTAAAACAAGTAATAGGGAACTATTGTTAGAGGAATATAGGAATATAGCTTGGCAATACTTATTTCCTGCAGGTCTACCAAACATGGCCAAGAAGATTAAAGATGTAGAAGACATCGTTGTGAATCGGCTTTAATTTTATATTTCAACCAATAGGGGGAGCCAGAGACTATGTGATTATGGCTCCTCTGGTCGACGCAAAGTGTGAAAGTGTGATTGGACCAAACGAGTGCTTTTGCACCCAGAAAATATCTAAATACATTGAATGCAACACGAAGCCAACTTGTTAGTTTGACAAACTTGATGCGATAGCCAATGCCTCAATTCCTAAATACGAGCACACAAACACGTTTAATCACTTTTGAGCAGGTGGGTGTTTCTAATTTGGTCACCAAAAATATGCTTTGCCTGGGGGAGCTGTTTTCAGTTAATTAACTCCTACGACTTGATCTTTTTCTTTAATAGTTTTTTTCCATGTTAATATGCTTTTGTTCGTCTGATACCGACCACACTTGTAAAGTCGATTGATTTTCAAATTGTCGATGTGGCTGGCAAAAGTACACACATTCTGTACTTAAGTAAAAGTACAGATACTTGTGTAAAAAAATACTTTGACAAAAGTAGAAGTACTGATTCTACTCAAAGTACAAAAGTAAAAAGTAGCCATTTTAATTGTTAATATATTGAAAATAATCAACTTAATGTGGTCGCTGATCGACTTTGTAATCGTATCAGCAGATCTGCGGCCGCATGTTTTGGACACTCGGGTGAAGAGAGGAGCAGAGCTGTCAACTGATCACCACCTGGTGGGGCTGCTAACAACTAAAGTAAATCCATCCATCCATCCATCCATTTGCGTCCGCTTATCCGGGGTCGGGTCGCGGTGGCAGCCGGCTAAGCAGGGCCCCCCAGGCTTCCTTCTCCCCAGCCACACTCCGAGGCGTTCCCAGGCCAGACGAGATATATAATCTCTCCAGCGGGTTCTGGGTCTGCCCCGGGGTCTCCTCCCAGTTGGACGTGCCCGGAAAACCTCCAAAGGGAGGCGCCCGGGGGGCATCCTAATCAGATGCCCGAACCACCTCAGCTGACTCCTTTCGATGCGGAGGAGCAGCGGCTCTACTCCGAGCTCCCTCCGGATGTCTGAGCTCCTCACCCTATCTCTAAGGCTGAGCCCAGCCACCCTGCGGAGGAAACTCATTTCGGCCGCTTGTATCCGCGATCTCATTCTTTCGATCACTACCCAAAGCTCGTGACCATAGGTGAGGGTTGGAACGTAGATGGACCAGTAAATCGAAAGCTTCGCCTTCCGGCTCAGCTCCCTCTTCACCACAACGGACCGGTAGAAGCGCCCGCATCACTGCAGACGCTGCACCGATCCGTCTGTCCATCTCCCGCTCCATTTTGCCCTCACTCGTGAACAAGACCCCGAGATACTTGAACTCCTTCGCTTGGGGCAGCAACTCACTCCCAACCCGGAGGGAACACTCCACCGTTTTCCGGCAGAGAACCATGGCCTCAGACTTGGAGGTGCTGACTCTCATCCCGACCGCTTCACACTCGGCTGCAAACCGCTCCAGTGCATGCTGGAGGTCACGGTCTGATGTAGCCAACAGAACCACATCATCTGCAAAGAGCAGAGATGCAATTCTGAGGTCCCCAAACCGGACACTCTCCTCACCTCGGCTGCGCCTTGAGATTCTGTCCATGAAGATCACGAACAGAACCGGTGACAAGGGGCAACCTTGGCGGAGTCCAACACCCACTGAGAACATGCTTGACTTTGTGCCGAGAATACAGACGCAGCTCGCACTTTGTTCGTACAGGGACCGAATGGCACGTATCAACGGCCCCGGTACCCCATACTCCCGTAGTACCCCCCACATGATTCCCCGGGGGACACGGTCATAGGCCTTCTCCAAGTCCACAAAGCACATGTAGACTGGATGTGCAAACTCCCATGCGCCCCCCAACAACCCTGCGAGGGTAAAGAGCTGGTCCACTGTTCCACGGCCAGGACGGAAACCGCATTGTTCCTCCTGGAGCTGAGGTTCGACAATCGGCCGGAGCCTCCTTTCCAGCATCCTGGAATAAACTTTCCCGGGGAGGCTGAGCAGTGTGATACCCCCATAGTTGGAGCACACCCTCCGGTCCCCTTTCTTGAAAATGGGGACCACCACCCCGGTCTGCCACTTCACAGGTACTGTCCCCGACCTCCACGCTACATTGACTAGACGTGTCAGCCACGACAGCCCGACAATGTCCAGAGCCTTCAGCATCTCAGGGCGAATCTCATCCACACCTGGCGCCTTGCCACTGAAGAGCTTTTTGACTACTTCAGCGACCTCTACCAAGGATATGGGTGAGACTTCCCCCGAGTCTTCAGACTCTGCCTCTTCCCCCGAGGACGTACTGGTCGGGTTCAGGAGCTCCTCAAAGTGTTCTTTCCACCGCCCGACAATATCCTCAGTCTGGGTCAGCAGTTCTCCTCCCCGACTGAGCACAGCCTGAGCCAAGCCCTGCTTTCCCTTCCTGAGTCGCCGGACAGTTTGCCAGAACCTCCTTGAGGCCAACCGAAAGTCCTGCTCCATGGCCTCCCCGAACTCCTCCCACACCCGTGTTTTTGCTTCAGCAACCGCTGAAGCTGCGGTCCTTTTGGCCTCCCGGTACCTGTCTGCTGTTTCAGGAGACCCCTGGGCCAACCAGGCCCGAAAGGCCTCCTTCTTCAGCCTGACGGCTTCCTTCACCGCTGGTGTCCACCAACGGGTTCTTGGGTTGCCGCCACGACAGGCACCGACAGCCTTTTGACCACAGCTACGAGCTGCAGCCTCTACAATGGAGGCTCTGAACATGGCCCACTCAGGTTCCATGTCCCAACCTCCCCGGGATGCACGAGAAGTTCTTCCGGAGGTGGGAGTTAAAGACCCTACGGACAGGGGCTTCCACCAGACGTTCCCAGTTCACCCTCACTACACGTTTGGGTTTACCAGGTCTGTCTGGCAGCCTCCCGCGCCATCTGATCCAACTCACCACCAGGTGGTGATCAGTTGACAGCTCTGCTCCTCTCTTCACCCGAGTGTCCAAAACATGCGGCCGCAGATCTGCTGATACGATTACAAAGTCGATCAGCGACCTTTGGCCTAAGGTGGTCCGGTACCAGGTACACTTGTGGACCACCCTATGTTCGAACATGGTGTTTGTTATGGCCAGTCCATGACTAGCACAGAAGTCCAATAACAAAACACCACTCTGGTTCAGATCGGGCAGGCCGTCA
>PIJE02003884.1:0-20436 GCA_002895965.2 Coryphaenoides rupestris
CGAGACAGCATAGCCTACATGAAATATAACCTTCTGTTCTCATCCAAGGAAAAGAAAACTTGCTGCCCCCACACACACAACTGTAGTCAGGGCATTATTTCAAACTCTGTAAAATATTGAGGACATGTTGAATGTAGTAATTCATTCAGTCCTAAGTAAATGGTAAATGGATTGCATTTATATCATCGCTTTTATCCAAGGCTCTTTACAGTATCGCCTCACATTCACCCATTCATACACCGACGGCGGTGCCAACCATGCACGGTAACAACCAACACGTCAGGAGCAGGTAGGGTCTTGCTCAGGGACACCTCGAGACTTAGCTAGTTGGAGCCCGGGGATCGAACCAGCGACCTTCCGGTAGCCAGACAACCGCTCTTACCTCCTGAGCTACAGCCGCCCCCTCAGTCTAAAATCTCATAATATAGAATGACTCAGTCCAAGTAGCTCACAATGTACTTTAGTTAGACTTAAGAAGTTTGGCACGTCTGCAAAAACCCTCGCTGACTTTTACAGGTGCACCATCGAGAGCATCCTCTCTGGCTGCATTACTGCCTGGATCAGCAGCCGCTCCGTGGCTGATCACAAGGCCCTCCAGAGGGTCAAGGAGGACAAGACAGCGGAGCACATCATCGGCTGCCATCTCAAAGTCAAAGTGTTTTACTGTCACATGTTCTTCATAACACAGGGCCATTCTGAACAGTGAAATAAGATAAGATTTAACTGTATTGATCCCGAAGGAAATTCTTGTGCCAGGTTGCATAGAATTAGAATAAAAGAATAGAGAAATAAACAGTCGAACAATACAAATAAACTAGAAAAGTCAATTTTTGAAGAAATTGCGGTGTGAATGCTGTGTTCTGAAAGACTGACGCTAGACTGAATTGCTGTCTTGAATGTGGAGTTGAAGGACTATGAAGAATTGGAAATCTGAATCACCTGCTTTGAATATTTTAAAAAAGCATGAATGGGAATGTATGAAAGATGTAGAAAATATACATGTTTGAATGAGGTTTGTAGCTGAAAGTATGAATGAGTTGAATATATTTTATTGAAAGGCTGACCCTAAAATGAATTGCTGGTGTATATGAAGAGACTATTATTTGAAGCCCACACACTTGGACACTACATTAGTGGCAGCATTATTTGTCTTGTTTCCTTACTGTTGGATGAGCTTTGTAGCTGAAAGCATGGATGACGAGGTAATAGTGGACATGATTCAAAATGGCGCCCCTGCAATGCTTCTGCTGCAGCAGGGGTCCACGAGTTTAAAAGCTTGAAGGTACCTGAAAAACGGAACTTTTCCACGGAAATTTTGACGGTGTCTGCTGCCATATAAGCAAGCAATAAACACACACACACACACACAGATGTGTAGGAGAGGAGTAGAGAGATACACGTATGTACTTTGAAGTAATGTTTCATTAGCACACTAACAATACCTACAAATAAATCTGTACTTTTGTCAAGAATTACATACACAAAGCACACACACAGCATAAACACAACATAAAATACATAGGCCTGTACTCAAAAACACACACACACACACACAGTATACAGACAAAAAAATAGATTGTGTGTTATATGAAATTACGGCCACACCCCTTCTCACACACACACACACACACATATCCAAACACACACACACACACACACACAAACACACAGAAGGGGCGTGCCCACAGAAGGGTAGCCACGCCCCCCAAACACACACGTGTGTTTCATACATTCACACCTGAATGAATGGGAATAGGTTGAATATGAGTGTGTTTGAAACTTTCCCCCCATTCATTTCAAAGGGGAAAAACTGCTTAGTCATTGTTGTGGTGTAATTTAATAAGCTGCTAGCACCACTGTTGAAGACGCCCGGTGCATGATGGGAAGTGTAGTCAGACCGCCGTGTGATGCATGATGGGAAGTGTAGTCAGACCGCCGTGTGGTGCATGATGGGAAGTGTAGTCAGACCACCGTGTGATGCATGATGGGAAGTGTAGTCAGACCGCCGTGTGGTGCATGATGGGAAGTGTAGTCAAATCGCTGTGTGGTGCATGATGGGAAGTGTAGTCACACCGCCGTGTGGTGCATGATGGGAAGTGTAGTCAAATCGCTGTGTGGTGCATGATGGGAAGTGTAGTCACACCGCCGTGTGGTGCATGATGGTAAGTGTAGTCAAATCGCCGTGCAGTGCATGATGGGAAGTGTAGTCAGACCGCCGTGCACACCGCCGTGCACACACACACGTGTGTGTGGGGGGGGCTCGAGAATGTAGTAGAACGTTCAATTCTGCTTGAAACAGAGTGGCTGGACTCCTGTCACTCCAACGCTCATAAATCCAAAAGTATAAGTCCGTTTGTTTCCATAGTTACATATATGTGACCGTCACAAGTTTACCTACGTATAGATTACGTATGTGGAGTTAATATTGTGGGCACCAAACACACACACACACAAACACACACATATCCAAACACACGTGTGTGTTTGGGGGCGTGCCTATGGCGTCACCGCCATAGCCACTCCGCTCCTGTGTGTGTGGATAAGGGGCTGTGTGGCGAGAGGGCGTGGCTATGGCGTCACCGCCATAGCCACGCCCCTTCTGGGGGGGGGCTCCAGAATATTCTAGAACGTTCAATTCTGTTTGAAACAGAGTGGCTGGACTCCTGTCACTCCGATGCTCATAAATCCAAAAGTATAAGTCAATTTGTTTCCATAGTTACATATATGTGACCGTAACATGTTTACATGCGTTTTGATCTGTAAATTACGTATGTGGAGTTAATATTGTGGGCGGGATGGCAGTTTTAAAAATATAATTTCTTTTTTTTTGTCTGCTCTACGCTATAACGGTGACGTCACCCGCTCTGACCAGCCCAATACACACCCATGTTAAAGTGTCTGAGGAATTAATTAATCAATTAAGTTTTAACTGTGATTGCGTAAAAAGTATGAATGTTATGGAAATGTTGGAAAATGTTGAATATTTTGGAATGTAGGAAGGGTATGTATAAGAAAAGTAATAGCACACTATTCCCGGTCAAGGCGCACGTTTTGTTGTCTTTTTTGCGTGTGTGCTGGCAACGCTGTGAGACTAGTAGCGCGCTGAAAATGTGTACGGAAGAATAAATAAACGAAGTATGCAGGAGAGTAATAGTGTGCTTTGCATTGCAAAGGCACCCTAAATAACAGATTTACAAATTTACAGTAAGTCTAAGTCCTAGGAGAATTATACAAATATCGGTAAGATCAGATATTCAGTCAGCAAAAACAATTAGGCAAAAATTGAAGTGTAATAAAAGGGTAATAATAATAATGGCAAGAGGAAGTATTGCACATGATATAAAGAATATTAAGAATATTGCACATCATGATGACTATCACTGCTATACAGATGACACCCAACTGTTTGAAAGATGGACCTACTTGTCACCATCGAGGACATTGAAGTCTCCCCTGCACCCACTGCAAGGAACCTTGGTGTGGTACTGGATGACCAGCTGTCCTGCTGTCACGGTCTCGACCGTGTCTCCGGGCTCACGGTGTTGGTGGGCGTGTCTCCGGGCTCACGGTGTTGGTGGGCGTGGCTCCGGGCTCCGGTGCCGCCCCAGTGCTCGCGCCTGCCATCTATCAACAATTAGTCACAGTATAAGAACCCCGGCTTTCCACCCACTGGTCGTCGGATCATTGTCATAATACTACCTGTTGCTGCCACTGTTGATTCAACGCGTGAATCTACCTCCAGCCAGCCGATCATCTCCCTACCTACCTACCTACCTGCCTGCCGGTTCCTGCATCTGCCTGCCGCGCTCACCACCCGTCCCGCTGGCTTCACTCCCGTTTCCTCACGTTTGTATTTGTAAATAAACACTCAGTATTGCATAACTCGAGTCTGGGTCTTGCGTTTGGGTCCCCCACCCGTACCCCCTAATAGAATGATCCGACCAGACATGGACTCAGCAGACTCAGACTCAGACTCGGAGTACATCAGTTTATGGCAGTACCTTGGCATCCGGTGCGAGCCGCTGCCGAGGTATAAGACTCAGCAGTCGCCTAGCTACCTGGGAACCCGCCTGGCCCTGGGGGGGCCTCGTAGTGTCCAGCAGGCTTGCAGGCGTCGAGGCAGGCAACCCCTGGCTCCCGGGTCCCGGGTTGGACCGCAGCAGCCCCTGTTTCCCGCTGCTGGGTCGCAGCCATCCTGGGTCCCGGTTGGACCGCAGCAGCCCCTGTTTCCCGCTGCTGGGTCGCAGCCATCCCGGGTCCCGGTTGGACCGCAGCAGCCCCTGTTTCCCGCTGCTGGGTCGCAGCCATCCCTGGTCCCGGTCCCGGCTGGACCGCAGCAGCCTCCGGTTCTGCCTGCTAGGTCGCGGCCATTTGCGGTCCCACTCCCGGCTGGACCGCAGCGGCCACCGGTTCCTGCTGCTAGGTCGCAGCCGTCCCTGGTCCCGGTCCCGGCTGGACCGCAGCAGCCCCTGCCGGTTCCTGCTGCTAGGTCACAGCCATCCCGGGTCCCGGTCCTGGTTGGACCGCAGCAGCCTCCGGTTCCCGCTGCTGGGTCGCAGCCATCCCCGGTCCCGTTCCCGGTTCCCGCTGCTGGGTTGCAGCCATCCCCGGTGCCGGTCCTGGGTGGAATGCAGCAGCCTCCTGTTCCTGCGGCTGGGTCGCAGCCAGCCCCGGTCCCCGCTCCGATGTCACCGGTATCCTCCGCCCTGCCTCCAGGTCGTCCACCTGAGGGTCTCTGCTCGGCCTCTGCCCTGCCTCCAGGTCGGCCAGCCCGGTGATTGTGGGTCGCCGGGAGGCTCCCGTTGAGGGGGGGGTACTGTCACGGTCTCGACCGTGTCTCCGGGCTCACGGTGTTGGTGGGCGTGGCTCCGGGCTCCGGTGCCGCCCCAGCGTCATTAGCGGCACCTGCGCTGCGCTCGCGCCTGCCATCTATCAACAATTAGTCACAGTATAAGAACCCTGGCTTTCCACCCACTGGTCGTCGGATCATTGTTGCAAACAGTACCTGTTGCTCTGTTATTAATTCTACCCGTGAATCTACACGTATGGATTTTCGTCCGTCTCCAGCCAGCTCATCTCCCTGCCTACCTGTCTACCCGCCTATCCCTGCCTGCCCGTTCCTACATCTGCCTGCCGTGCTCACCACCCGTCCTGCTGGCTTCACTCCCGGTTCCGTTACGTATGTATTGTAAATAAAACACTCTGTATTGCATAACTCCGAGTCTGGGTCTTGCGTTTGGGTCCGCCACCCGCACACACCGTAACACGGTAGTCACATGGCAATTGTGAAACGGCTCGCAATGGCTAATCACGCTCACACCTGGCGGCCATAATATGTCTCCTTTAAGTTTGATACCTGGCAACCTGTCGCGACGGTAACTGTGAGTTTCTGTGGATAGTGTTCATGTGAGATTCTTAAAGGGCAGTAAAAGTCACAATTAACTGATCAGCACAGTGTCCCCTGTGGGCCGACTGCAGTAACTACACAGTGAGACAGTTACTCGAGACAGGATGTACATATAAAGTCTTTATTAAATGAACTACTAGAACTACTTCATCTTGAGGCCGATCATCCTGGCGTCTCCGCGGATATCCAAGTGTTTGTACTTCACGTCCCCGAGGCGGTTGGGGAAGCTGATGGTGCTACCGTCCGGAAGTTTGATGAAGAAGTACTCCATGTTGAAGTTGATGGAGAACTGAGATGCGAGGGAGGAAGGGAGGGAGGAAGGGAGGAGAGAGGGGGAGAGGCAGGGGGAGGAGAGTGCAGCGGGGAGGGAGGGAGGGAGGGAGGGAGGAGAGATGGGGAGAGGCAGGGGGAGGAGAGTGCAGCGGGGGAGGGAGGGAGGGAGGGAGGGGGAGAATGAAAAAAAGGAATAAATATTAACAAAGGAGCGAAGGAAAGAAAGATATACTGTGTATTGGCACAATTAGCTGGGATATAAAGGTGATATCTGTATATCTGGATCAGAGCTCTATAATACTTTATGAGGCCATACATCTATAGAATGTCTATATAATGTCGCTAGAGTGATCGTGGATCTGTGTTTGCGTATCACAAGACAGGCCATAGTACAACGTTTATGATCAGCCAGCCCACACCCTGCTGGCCACGGCCACGCAGTACAAACATGTTGAATCGCTAGAGCAGGTTGTATAGATCTACTGAACAGATAGAGAGTATACCGAACTCTATAGGGGCCTGGGGTCTCTGTACTGAACTGTGTGTCCACGCTGGAAGGGATGCCATTGCTCGGCATATCAATAGGTCGTTTGAGTGACTGATTAGTAGTTAGTAGTTTGTGCTGACCAGGCAGGAAATGTACGTTTAGGGCATTTGTCAGACGCTTTTATCCAAAGTGACTTACAAAGAGTACATTTGTTGAAGGAGAGACAGCAATATATCACTGTGGTACATAAAGATAAGAATAGAGCAGGTTTCAAGCATTCATAGTTACAAGGTTAATAGAACGAGTTTCATAATTGCTAGGTTGTCTGCATAATATCTGGGATAAGAGCAGACGTGCCATTCTGAGTGCATTACCAACATCTAAGAACATACGATATGCTAAACAATGCACACACACACACACACACACACACACACACACACACACACACACACACACACACACACACACACACCTTGGTCTCCTCCCCAGGTGAGAAGGGCAGGTTCACATCACGGTGCTCCTCTCCCCAGCCGCCGCCCGACATGGAGTTGCAGACGATCTGGTTCTCGTCGAACCGCGGGTTGAAGTGCAACGCAAGGTTCTCAGAGTCGTGGCCGATGTTGATGGAGAACCTAAATGTAAATGAAGTGAGATTTACGTCCAGACAGACATCAGAGCGTATCCTCCATAATGCACTGGCGGTTAACTTCATCCTCACTTATTCATACCTTAACTTCATCCTCACTCATTCATATCCTAACTCACGTGGTGCAGTCACCCTTGAGCCTCATGTGGATCTTTAACTCCGCCCCCTCCTTGAAGGTCATGTTGGAGATGTGCTGTAATGACCAGTGACAAGAAATCCTTTAAATTCATATTCTTATGATTCATATTCTTCATGTGTTACCCTCTCCTGAGGGTAAAAGTGCAGTGTTGAATTTCAATGTGTGTGTGTGTGTGTGTGTGTGTGTGTGTGTGTGTGTGTGTGTGTGTGTGTGTGTGTGTGTGTGGGGGGGGGGGGGGGGGGGGGGCTGTAAAACATCATGAAACAGGAAGTTCCCGTGTTTAGACGAGAGATACGTGGTCATCACGAGAGGACAGTAAAACAATAAAATCTATATTGGTGTGTGTGTGTGTGTGTGTGTGTGTGCATGGGTGTGTGTGTGTGTGTGTGTGCTTGCGTCTACATATATGTTTGGTGCTATCGGTCTGCCGTCATGGCCGCCATGGTATCTTTATGCTGTGTTGATACAGAGACAAACACAGGCTTTATGGCTCCAGAGAGACGCTCCGTTCATCGCTTCCACTCCTCTGATCAATAAGCAGCCGTTTGTCCGTTATATCCTGGTGGCCAGTCACAGACGAGACTCCGCCCACTCCACAGGTAACCTCACAGGTGTCCCTCACAACCTTGACTGTTTCCCTGTCTAGCAGCTATCTCTGAACAATGCTCGGTTTTAGCGTTTACACACACACACACAGACACGCACACAGACAGACAGACAGACAGACGGACGGACGGACGGACGGACGGACGGACGCACGCACGCACGCACGCACGCACGCACACACACACACACACACACACACACACACACACACACACACACACACACACACACACACACACACACACACACACACACAGACACACACGTCCAGCAGTACACTGTTCTCATTCATTCGATTCATTCGATTCCAAAAGGCATGTTTGGTCAGAAATAGTTCTTCCTCTCACACCCCGATCAATGATTTTGGATCCATGCCTTCCTGAGTTTTCCCTCTCAACTTCCTGTCTTTACTCAGAACTTCAGAGTGGACAACCCTTGATAGTATGCAGCTACATTTCTGATGTGGGAAACGAATGGTGGCGTCTGTGGTGACCAATAGAAAAGCAGACAGACGAGGATGCATCCGCAGTAACTAATCATAAATGAGACTAAAAGAGAGTTCTGTGTCCAGGGTTCAAGGGTCATCTCTGTAGTAAGGAGATAAGACAGGAGACAGCCAGTTGTGGATATATCGGAACTATAAGAAAGGTTTTTTATTTTATTTTATCTACTGCTGCTCGTTGTTGCTTGTATGGTTGCTTTGACGTATAATTTGTCTTGTCTGTGAGTGTTTTTGAGTTGTGTGTAAGGACTGGTAAGCTGCAAATGAATTGCCCTTCTTGGCATTATTAAAGTTGTCTGAACTGAACTGAACTGAATATTAAGATGTCATTTACCTCTATGGAGTATGCACATATATTTCCCATCACAATATCCTGCATGGTGCAATGTGTTCACCGACAAAGTTTTAACAATTCCTGATTGAAAGATGATGAAGTAACAAAGAATACAAATCAACTGCTACCTGCTAATAGCTCAACTATTAACTTGAAAGACACAACCAGGCAAAGGGAATGCATTTCAACCCCATACTAAGTTATTTTCTTTTGTTGAGGTTTTTGTGCTGTAAATACTGTAAATAGTTTGGATATTCTGATCCTGATCCCTCCAATTCAATTTGTGATATTTGTATTGATCTGTTGCACAGTCCGCCGGGGCATCGGCACTTTTTCATTTCACTGCACATCCTGTATGTGTATGTGAAGAATAAACTTCTTGAATCTTGAACCTTGAACTGTGTCATTATCGTATAACATTAGTCACAAATAGACAAATAGACTCAACTAGATACATGGAAACGATGAAAATAAGTGAATCGGGAATCATAGGCTCCAATCGAAAGGGTCTTTGGTCTATGTGTGTGTGTGTGTGTGTGTGTGTGTATATATATAATGTCTATATACCCTATGCATATGTAAAGACGTGTAACACACTCACCATCTTTGCTGTCTTCAGTGGATGATGCTGAGAGTGATCAGACAGACTGCATGAGGGGCTTTATATGGAGTAGCCAGGGGGGCAACCAGCCAAGAGGTTGTACAGCGAACAGCCAATCAGGAGAGCTGTAGTAAGGTCGGCTCATGGGTTTCACAATATTTCAAGGAACTTGGAAAGCTTACACATCTAGTCAGTTATAAACCTTGTGCTGTGCTAAATAAGTGTTTTAGTGTCACACGTAGTTGTTTCATCAAAACATTTAGTTCAGTGTATAAAGTAATAAAGTAAAAAACCCAAACATAACATACCATGATTGGTAAAGTCCAAGTGTTTTATTATACAGTACATAGAGTGCAGTTTGAGTCGCGCTCACTAGCCAGCTCGAGCCTGGGAGCCTGTATACTAAAAAAATTACAAATTAAAAATAATGTTGAATCCAGAAGTATTGAGGATTATAAATGTAAAAGAAAGTAAGAGCGGCTGCACATGTGAGGGCAGTAGTAGCAGAAATATGTCATATGGCAAGTAATCACATAAATATACATAAGATAAGAGAATCAGAAGCATTTATTTGTGGTATTTGTTTCAGTACCTTACAGTTCGTTACAACTTTTGTATAATAATTACAATAAAGAAAACAAAATAAAACGCATTCCTGTTTTTAAATCATTATTGTGTCGACTCTTCACTCTTCTTATTCACCATATTGTCCATTTTAGCTGTGACATCACGCTCAGGGTGGGAAAACAAAAGAGCCTCTAGGAAGAAATGTGTCACTGCTGTGTGCCAGAATGTAGCTCGTACAAACGTAGAGAAAGAGATAGACATCGTTTCACTGGTTCCCAAGCGAACAAAAACAACAGAAAGAATGGGATTACCAAAATCCGGAGGGACTGTGGGCCAGTATGTGACTCATAGTAGTAGGGCCAGGGACAGTATTTCACTTGGAAGGATTGTACGATTTTTTGTGACATACTGTACATTTAAGAGGATTTTAATACTCAATTGTTTCATAAATATTAAACTAAATTATTACAAGATTTGCTGTGTCAGATTCTCTGCTATTTTCCTGTTAACTTCGTTATTACTGTCAGATCAGAGACAGTATTTCATAAATGTACATGGCCTGTGCAAGGGGCTTAATTATCTATCACAACGAGCCAACAGTTTTTGCCATCAGAATTATTGGACCCACAATCAATATTAAGAGCAATACATTCAAAACAATTAGTCAAAGTGACACAGCGTGTAAAACAGAAAAAGTAAAACAGGATTTAGCATAGATGGCCACCCCACCCAGAACCTCCCATGTTCTGTGTAATGGTGAGTAGAACAGGTAAAGGAAGACAAAGAGACGGACTAATTATGATATACTGTAGTCTGCTTATCATATCTCTGTCACTGTCTCTCTGTCGCTCTCTCTCTCTGTGTGTGTGTGTGTGTGTGTGTCTCTCTCTCTCTCTCTTTGTCTCTCTGCCTCTCCGTTTCTCTATGTCTGTCTGTGTCTCTCTCTTTCTATCTGTGTCTGTCTCTCTCTCTCTGCCTGTCTGCCTGTCTGTCTGTCTCTCTCTCTCTCTCTCTCTCTCTCTGTCGTGGTGTTTTCCATTCGTTCCCTCTGTGGCGCTCGCCACATTGGTGTCAGAAGTGGGATGGAGTGAATGGATAGAAAACTCTGTGAGATTGAGGGCACCGTATGGGGATGGAGTGGCTGTTTGATAGCCCAGCTCCACCAGAGGGCACCAGGCGGTCCCAGCTGGGGGGGTCACCCAGCTCCACCAGATGGAGCCAGTGCACCACGAGTGGTGAAGAGGAAGGTCCGGGCGCTCTGATGGCAGGCTGCTGGAGACCATCCGCCACCTGGTGACCGTGGTACAAATAGCATGCGAGTTCTGCACAGGACAAGGCCCATAAGGTGAAGCCGAGACAGCATAGCCTACATGAAATATAACCTTCTGTTCTCATCCAAGGAAAAGAAAACTCGCTGCCCCCACACACACAACTGTAGTCAGGGCATGTAGGAATTCAATTCATTCTTAAGTAAATGGTAAATGGATTGCATTTATACATCGCTTTTATCCAAAGCTCTTTACAGTATTGCCTCATATTCACCCATTCATACACCGACGGTGGTGTCGCTCGCCAGCTTCCACAAGAGACTCAAGACCCACCTGTTCAGAGTTCACCTGGACCCTGCATAACGCCCCCCCACCCTCCTACGATAATCCTAGCACTAACCTGCATGTTTGTACGTCTTGGCATTTATTAATAGCACTTAGCATTGCTTGGCATGTTGTATGTTCTTAGATGTTGGTAACATGCTCAGAATTGCACGCCTGCCCAGCTACTTATGCAGGCAACTTAGAAATTACGAAGCTCTATTCTTATCTTCAGGTACCACAGTGATATATTGCTGTCTCCTTCAACAAATGTACTCTTTGTAAGTCGCTTTGGATAAAAGTGTCTGACAAATGCCCTAAATGTAAATGTAAATGATGAAAGGTAATGTAGCATGGTAATATTGCAAGGATAATATTGACAAGAATTATTGCACATGACATTAAGAATATTGCACATGATGATGAGAGGAGATGAGAGGTAATATTGCAAGGTAATATTTAGCGGTAACATGATATTAATAATATAGTACTTGATAAAAATGGTGTAACGAGCTGGTGGTCGGGTGGTGTAGGCTAGGTGGTGTAGGCTAAGATAAGATAAGATAATTATTATTATTCATCCCGAAGGAAATCCTTGTGCCCGAGGTTGCATAGCAATAGAACAATAAACAATAGAGAAATAAACAAGAGAATAATACAAACAAAATAACATTCACAAATGTACAGTGAATTAAACCTCAGAAAAAAATTGAAATGAAAATATACGAGCTCGTCTTAAATCGGCAGTAGTCGTCGTCGTCATATTTTCAGCACACCGGAAGTTTACTTCAAAAAGGGGCTGGGCTTTCCTGACCGCAGCCAATGAGATGTCTCTCTTTGTGGGTGGGCGTGGCATCGTACGCAAACACACACCGTCGCTCTCACGTCACGGCCGCCAAACAACAACTAAAGTTAGCCTCCTGTGTGTGTGTGTGTGTACTGGTACGGACACATTAACGATTACCTTACGTTCATAAATAATAAATGTCATCATAATTGTGTTCGACACGATATTCCGGACACACCGGTGCGTTTGAATGTATCCTAGGTTGGTGCTTTGGTTGGTTGGTGGGCTCCTTTTTGTACAGATTGTTTAGCTAGTTTGCCGCTGCAGCGTCACCACCAGAAGCGCGTTAGGAGAGAATAGTTCGCGTGTTTCGCGTTCATTTTTGCGTGTCCCCGTGTGTCCACACACACACACACACACACACGCGCGTCTCACGGTGCTCCGCGGACATGGCGTTGTTAACGACGGCGAAAGAGCCAGGGATCGGCGACCCGTGTGCCGCCACCGCCGCGGCTGTTGTCGTGCCCGCCTGCATGTTCGCCCCGGACCCGGGCTTCTGCGAGGAGGACGTGCCCGACGGAGAGGGCTCGGAGGACGGCGAGGGGACTCACGGCGAGTCCGAGGATCATTTAGATTTCAGCAGTAAGGTAGGCCCCCCCAGCCAATCCGATATAAAAGCGCACACGTTGCAGCAACGGGGGTTTGGAAATGCATTGAATGGGAAGATGCATGCATGTTGCGTGCATTTCTCAGTGTCTGCAAAAAGAAACAACAAGTGACACGTATGTCGCTGCAGCAGCCAGCCAGCCAGCCAGCCAGCCAGCCTGTATGGAGAAGCTGCTGTGAGCCCTGATCTGCGGCCTGAGGTCTTGCAGGCTGACAAGCTTCGAGGTCAGGGGTGTCAAACATGCGGCCCGGGGGCCCACCAGCGGCCCACCAACTGATCCAATCTGGGATTGGACGGACGGTTGGATTCATCTTTCTGGTTGATTTCGTCACTTTATTCAAAATCACACAAAAAAAATGGTTGTAGCTCTTAAAGAATAACCACTAAGCTGCACGAGTTTCATATGTATTTTCATGGTGTTGTGTTTGTCCGGCCCCCGCTAAGTAGCATTTGGTCCGTTCCGGCCCTCAACATCAAATGTGTTTGACACCCCTGCTCTAGGTGAAGCCCAGAATATAGTCAGCATATAATATAGTAGGCTATGACAGCCTGGGCACTTTAAACTCTACAAGGCAGAGTTTAAAGTGGACTTCATATGTAATCATATGGCTTTTTTTTGTTGTGTCGTTTAAGATGTTTCTTGATATGGTCGTACCAGCATTTTATTTTTCATTAAACGGGTTGTTTGGTGCTGCACTCAGAATGTCACGTCTGCTCTTGTCCCAGCTATTATGAAGACAACTTATTGAAACTCGTTCTATTAGCCTCGTAACTATGAATGCTTGAAACCTGTTCTATTATTGTCTTTATGTACCACAGTGATATATTGTTGTCTTTCAACAAATGTACTTTGTAAGTCGCTTGCCATAAACGTCAAATGTAAATAGTTTACAACTATAACATGTGTCTCCACCCCCATACACACAAATATAACCAGTTGTTTCAAACCAGTCCCAAGCCCAATCCCAAATATTTATGTCATGACTTGATTATCAGACTACAGAGACAGGAAACTGGGTTAAAAAATGTGGTTAAATGGGTAAACCTATGCTGCCAAATGTCTGCTGTATCCAGCTCTTGACAACTTGTATTTTTTTTAATTGTATTTTAGAAGACATTCATTTACCCTTTGACAGTGGTGCAATTGTACCACAATGTAATAGTAGTAGTAGCCGACGAAATAAACACATTTCCAAAAGGCCGACGTAAAAGCAAGAAGCTGGTCATTTGGGCAGACTTAACATAATGTGCCACACAGCTCTGACTGAATTTGCAACCTGTTATGCCGGTCCACTTCCTGTCCCTTTATTGTTGACCTCACCTTTAGTCAACAGCAACTTGCTTGATTACCAGTTAGTCCTGGTCAGTCCGTCGGGGGACCAGTATGACTCGTTACTACGGCAACTCAGGGAGCGGATGGACGAGGGATGCGGGGAGACCATCTACGTGGTGGGCATGGGTTCAGGTGAGGATGCGACCTTTGAACCACCGGCATGTGCTGCTGCTGCTGCTGCTGCAAGAGAGGAAGATCTAACTGGAAACCAAGCCAAGTTCCCTAACTATTACCTGCTCCTTAATGACCTTTATCCCCAGTCAATAAATAGGCCTAAGTGGCTTCAGATAAAGGGGTCTGTAAATGGCTGCATGCTTAATCCGTGAGTCTAATGGTCCAGCCTGTAGGTAGCCTGCTAGCCTTGGTTGTTACCACAGGTGTGTTCATTGGGATGCTGCTTTAGTTCAGAGGATGGTATCTGGCACTTCCACTACTTGGGTCATCCAATATATTTTATTGGTGGTCAATTCTCTACTTATAGTAAAGCCAAAACAGTTCAGGTGTGCGTGTATGTGTTTGTTATCAACTAGCGTCTCACAGTATTGGACACCGCAATCATCTGTTTGTAGCCTCAGCTATATAGTTTCAAAGACCTTGCGAGGCACCCTTTTTTATTTTGTATTATTCTTCAATTAATTCACATGATTATTTCAGGTTTTATGTTGTCGTGCACTCTAGACAAGTACATTTTCCTTAATCCTTAATCACAGTTCCAGTCTGAGTAGGGCTTCACAGGCCCATACTACTCTAACCCCAAAGCCCAGAGCACACAGTGCAGGCATGTGGCCTCATACTTGAACACCCCGCCCCCCAAAAAAACAACTAGAATCATATTGTTTCAATGAAGCTAAGCACACGAAGCGATGAAACGACGAAACGACTCCCTTAAAGGAAGAAATCTGGAGATGGAACGCAGAGTGGGGGATCCTTCCTTCCAGGGACGGTTCGGAGTGCAATGGGTGTCATACGGGCATAAAAAGAGGTAACAAAGCATAACAATCGAGAATCGAAAAAAAAAAGGTGACTTTGCGTCCCCCCTCGGACACGGCCGTGTGCTCCGGCCTTAAGCCCCACAGCCCCAAGGGAAGAACCCCTGAGAAGCAACACAGAAGAGGACTACCTCCTTCCAGGGTCTGGTCAGGGGCCACGCGGGAGGTCGAGGGAAGGGTCATGTCGCGGTCGCACGAAACAAGGCAGAAACCAAGTTACTCGAAATGAGTAGATTAGCAAGTCAAGCCGCCCAATCAATTAATCAATCGGTCGGTCGATCAATCACGGGCTACTCTGGTTATCTGACACATTATAAAAGTGCATCTCTCATCAGTCCAGAGTGCACATGAGTGAAATGGTTGTATTTCACCCTGGTGGCGCCCCACTGGTTCCCTGTGGCCACCATTTCTATTTGTCTGCATTTTAGTGTCCATTTGAAAAACTGTGTAGTAGCCTGACCCCGTTTCACAACGACACACACACTCACTCCACCCCGCGGCCTTTTGTTGGCAGCTGGGGTTATTTTCTGCCCCGCTCAGCAGCTTGTCTGACCGTGGCATGGCCGGGGGCAAAGGTCACATTTGAATAGAGTCTCTGGCTGCGGTCGTCGTCATCATCATCCTCCTCCTCCGCACTGGGACTGTTGTCGCGAGCTTGCCCCTTTCATCGCGGCGGTTACTGTCTTGGTGGACCGACCTCGGTTCACATGGGCCCACTTCAGACAACACGACCCCTGACCTCTGGGCCCCTAAGCCCCCACACCACACCACACCACCCCTGTCTGGAACGGAGAGGGAAAAACTTCTAGGTGGACAAAATCCTTGGCGGATGTCGTCATGTGCCAAATGGTCAGAGGTCAGCTAATGCATAACAAATACATGTCTTTCCATGTTTTTTTAAGGCAACAGCAAAGTTATGCAGCAAAAATAACCGCTAATCTGATTAAAAAGTGCCCCATAGCCATCAGACTTTACACATTGTGAACCGAGTTGAACATAGTCATTGTGTGGGCCTGGTCAGACAGATAAGCCTAAATGTTATCACTCCTGGCACACACTGCGGTACAATAAACTGTCCAGTAATGTGTAAGAAGGAGAAGGAACTAGGAGCCACCACAAGGACACAGGACATGGACCGCAACACAAGTGTGTGTGTGTGTGTGTGTGTGTGTGTGTGTGTGTGTGTTGTGTGTGTGTGTGTGTGTGTGTGTGTGTGTGTGTGTGTGTGTGTGTGTGTGTGTGTGTGTGTGTGTGTGTGTGTGTGTGTGTGGTTGGACCAGATGGAGGTGACCTCGATAAAAGTGTTTTTTTTTTTTTTTGTAAGGACTAAGTGATTAACTAACGAAACTGATACATACGTGTGATACAAACACAGATGAAGTGACATAATGGAATGATAGATTGGAGAGATGGACAAGCGTGACACCAGTTGGGCGACCAACGGGTGCATTACACACACAACACACACACACACACACACACACACACACACACACACACACACACCACCACACACACCCTTCACATCTACTGACAGTCATCTACCCGACGGGCACCCTGCCCTAACCCACCGATTTGCTGAGTTCTTATGTGCCCCCTCCCCATTCGCTCTTGTAGGCTCCTCCTCCTCCTCTCTGGGCTGGGGGTCGTGTTTCTTTGCAGGCCCAGGGGGTGTGGTCTACAGGGCCTGCCATGCCCTGTGAGACTGAACTGATTAAGTGCGATACAAGTACCAATTTGACATGACAAGTCGGATCGCCTGTAGGCCTGTTCTGGATTCTCGTCTATGGTTATGAATATACATTTTTATTACAATCAGAATAAGCAAAAGTTTCAATAACATTTGTTGTACTTTAAGCTATGTCTTTTGGTATTATTGTGTGTTTTTGCTTTGCTCCGTACCATGTGATCATGGACCTGAGCCTCATAAATAAATAAGTTAATGCATGGAATGCATGAATGAATGAGACGTGTGCACCATCATGTGTGATAATATGCCACAGCCCTCACTCTCTCCCACCCTCCCTCCCTCCCTCCCTCTCTCCTCCAGAACGGCGGGGAGTAGCGGTCTGGGCGAGAAGGACATGGAGGCGTCGGTCGCCACGGTGACGTCACTGTGCGAGCAGATCGAGGCCGACCTCATCTTCCTCCGGGAGCGCGCCGAGGCCGGCGGAAAGATCCGCGACTACCTCATACGGCGGCGCGTCGACGAGCTGGACTTCCTGGAAGTCCGGTATGTTGACCTTGACCGGAGGCGGGTCGGTGGGCGGTCGGTCGGTCAGACGGGCGTACGTGACTGTTGTTGTTGTGGTCTGTTGAAGTTGCCATGGGAACAGTTTGTAACGCCGTCGTGTCACGGAATAAAGTCGGCGACATTATTCTCGCTATTATTGTTCTCGCTAGTGTCTCATTTTGCCTCCTCTCTCTCTCTGCCTTTCTCTGTCTCTCTCGCTGTGTTTTTTTGTGTCTCTCTGCCTCTCTGTCTCTCTCTCTGTTTCTTTGTCTCTGTCTCTCTGCCTGCCTCTCTGTATCTCTGTCTCTCTGTCTCTCTCTCTGTCTCTCTGCTCTCTCTGTCTCTGCTCTCTCTGTCTGTCTCTCTGTCTCTCTGTCTCTCTCTCTGTCTCTCTGCTTCTCCTCTCGTCTCTCTGGCTTCTCCCGACCCCCCCCCCCCCCCCCCCCCCGTCTTGAGTGGATATGGTGGCCGTGGGCAACGTGGACGCGGGGAAGAGCACCCTGCTGGGGGTGCTGACCCACGGCGAGCTGGACAACGGCCGCGGCTTCGCCCGCCAGAAGCTCTTCAGGCACAAACACGAGATGGAGAGCGGCAGGACCAGCAGCGTGGGCAACGACATCCTGGGCTTCGACCAGGAGGGGCAGGTAAAGAGCACAGAGCCAGGCAGAGTAGAGGATTTCAGACATTTTACGTTTTAATGTAATAATAATAATTATTATTATTATTACCGGCTGTGTGTTCCAGGTGGTGAACAAGCCAGACAGCCACGGCGGCAGTCTGGACTGGACCAAGATCTGCGAGCGCTCCTCCAAGGTGATCACCTTCATCGACCTGGCGGGCCACGAGAAGTACCTGAAGACCACCGTTTTCGGCATGACGGGACACCTGCCCGACTTCTGCATGCTGATGGTGAGCACTGGGGGGGGGAGGGAGGGAGGAAGAGATGGGGGGAGAGGGACGGTTCATTTTTCTTGTTTTCCGTTGCGGTCTGCCAGAGTAATGGTACTATAGTTTATCTGGGAATTATTATTCCCATGTTAAACTTATTCATCATTTTATTTTCACAGCCACAAATTCAGACTAGAATGTGATTGGTTGGTCCAGAGAGGTGGGCGGTAATGCAGGTAGTCAGAAAACCTTACCCCCCCCCCCAGGTGGGTAGTAATGCTCTCTCTCTCTCCCCCTCCCAGATGGGTAATAATGCTCTCTCTCTCCCCCCTCCCAGCGTGCGGGTATAAAGAACTTATTGCAACTCTCGGGATCTCTGCGCCGCGCCACGGTTGCAGGCAAGAGTGGAGTTGATGGGTATGCGTCGTGCGTACTCTCTCTCCTCGCGCCTTCACCAAGGTCGGGGTATAAATAGCTCTCCGTCTGCATTCCCTCGGCGCAGGATATAGGGCTAGAGATCCGGATCATTGCTCGCAATCTCATAGCTAGCCATGCTCGCCCGCCGACAATCTAGGGGGTGAGAGCAGGATGCTAAACGATGGTGGTACTAGGAATGATGATAGTGGGCGTTGTCCGAGCGGGACCCGAGGAGTCTCAACGACGTCGTGAAGCCTGCAATGTCGGGCATGAGTACGGGATGCGGACTCTCCACACCTCGTCATAGATGTTACGTAAATTGACTCATCCCATCATACGAACCCCCTCACCAAGTGGGGTAGTGATAATGGACTCTCTCTCTCGCCCTCCCAGGATGGTAGTAAGGCCTCTCTCGTCTCCCCCCCCAGGTGGTAAGTAAGGCTCTCTGCTCTCCCATCGCCCCCTGCCAGTTGGCGGTTGAAGGTAAGGCCTCAGTCTGGTCACCGGCTGCGACAGATCGGCCTAGGTGATTGCTCTTCCTCGTTCTAAGCACCGCCCATCCACAGGTGGGTAGGATTACACTAGGACTCTCCCTCCTACCCCCTCCACAGGTGGTTGTAGATGGTTAGCTCTCTTCTCGCCCCCCTCCCAACTGGGTAGATAATCACTCGTCTATCGCCCCTACCCAGAGTGGGTAGTTTAAGTCTTCGTGGCGCAGAGGCGAGTTAGCGAGTGGTGCAGCAGTTGACGAAGGACACTGTCTGAGCACTGGCAGGCCAAACGTTGGGCTGGCCGGTGTATAGCAGAGCTGATCCGAACCCAAGGCAGGACGGAAGACAGTGGGGCAACATCGGTTTAGGCATCAAACACCAAGCGTTTAGTCGCGAAAGGCATGGATGTCCAAACTGCACTTATCTCGCGCTCAAACGCATTTTGCAGCCACGCACACAGCATCAGCTCTGTCCCACCCCTTCACAACCATCCAACTAACTCAAATGAGCCAATTAAAGACAAGCTCTAGATTTACCTCTAGAGTGTGTGCTTTAAAGGGGACATATTATGCCACCAGGTGTGAGTGTGATTTGCCATTGCAAACCGTTTCACGATTTGCCACGTGACTACCGTCTAGTGACATCACAAGTGGAAATGTCCACCTAGATGTATGATTACTAGATCAGTCTACCGGCCTTCCCGGTGGACTGTGCCGACAGGTAAACTGCTCTAGTCAGCATACGTCTAGGTGGACACGCCCACTTGTGGGAGACGGTAGTCACATCACATGGCAATTGTGAAACGGCTTGCAATGGCTAATGACACTCACACCTGGTGGCGTAATACGTCCCCGTTAACGTGGCCGTGTGTGTGTCCTGCAGAGACGCTAAAGTTGTTACAGAGGCTACTGAAGTCTCCCGGCTGCAGGAAGATCCCCGTCCTCGTCCAGAACAAAGACGACGTCATCGTCACCGCATCCAACTTCAGCTCTGAGAGGTGAGAGAGAGGGTGAAAAGAGGTTTGACTGAGAGAGGGCGAGGTTTGACTGAGGGAGAGAGAGGGGGAGAGACTTTGAGGTGGGACAGAGAGAGGAGGGAGAATTGAGGTGGGAGCAGACAGAGAGAGGGGTGAGATGGTTCATGACAGACAGAGGTGAATAGAAATAATTATATTAATTAGGGGTGTAACGGTACACAGAAGCCACGGTTCGGTACGTACCTCGGTTTTGGGGTCACGGTTCGGTACGAGTTCGGTACAACAGGAAAAAATCAACAAAAATCCCAAATGCATAAGGCTAGGTTTCTTTTAATTTATTTTGAACAGACAGTAGTGCAAGTTATACTGAGATAGTTGGTACAGCCTGGCCCTGTAGTGTATCAAGCAGTAAACACAACAGTGAACATACACTCTTGCATCGGTCATATTTCTATGTAGGGCTGATCAAACAGCAATTGGTCACAATCAGCTACAAAACTG
>PIJE02003887.1:21711-32088 GCA_002895965.2 Coryphaenoides rupestris
AACATGTCCCCACCAATATCCAGCGATATCCACCCCCCCCCCCTCATTCAGAAACCGCGATTAACGGAGCACCCCCCCCCCCCGTCAGAAACCGCCAAATTAACATTACATTACATTATATTTACCGGCATTTGGCACAGACGCTTTTATCCACAGCGACTTACCAAAGAGTACTGATTAATGTCCAAAATAACATATCAAGTCCTTGGGTAAAGCACCAATAAAGGGTAGACGTCTGGCGTGGTTCGCTGCGGCCACAGAGCAACAATACAACACAACTCCGACGTTCAGTCTCTTCAGTCCTCCGTGGCGTTTCACTACAATCGTTACATCGCCGCAAGTGATATTAGACCTTCTACAGTAGTTCGTATGTGCCTGCACTATCTAAACAGAAAAAATATATATTGCACAATATATTGAAGGTATTTGTATTTTATTTTAGGTTTAGGTTTACTATAATGCAAACCTTAGTATAATAACAAAATACCCCCTCAAAAAAAAAAATAAAAAATACCGGGACCCGTTGCTAAGATGGCGGCGTACGTGATGGCGGCCGTGTTGCGAGCTCTCGTAAGCCGACAAGGTTTTTGTATATTATATTCTTTTAAAATTGCGGACTATACTTCTGCCACACAAAGAAGTTAGCAGGCAAGTTCACTATTACGACAGTATGTACACTTCGGGTAGATTAAGGAACGAACAGGTCGCTCGCCGCTACCGGAGTTTCTTTAAAGTCTTTCGGACTCGGACGTCCCGCCCGGAGTCGTCGGGCTGGATTATTCCCGTCCATTTAGGCGCGACACACGCCGGCGTGACTGGATCAGGCTGAGACGATCGTGCCCAAATCGACCTCACTAACCCACCATTTACGGGCTAATGTTACAGTCTCTAGACAATAAGTTATGCGAGCACAGGCTCGTAATCCAATTCCAACCGGGAAACAAAGGAAACTGCATCATCTGCCTGACGAGAGACAATGGATGTCGGAGGGGGTTGGCCGACTAAGCCCATCGAGCCGAAAGGAAATATTCCGTTACCACCGCGCGGGACGAACAAAAGACTTCTCTCCGGTAAAAGATCATGGAGGGGCGGGGTCTGTCTCATGATTAAAACAGATCTGCGGGTGACAAACCAGAAGTTCATGTGCAGACCCTCAGTCCTTTCTGTTCCCCGGACCTGAGGTTCTGATGCCTTATGTGCCGACCATTCATGGCTTACCGCAAGGGAGTTAACAGCAGTAAACCCGTGACGGCTGTGTACATTCCCCTCAAGCCAACACGGACATATCGCTAGAAGGTAAACTTATTAGGGGTAGGCTCAGCGGAAACAGGATCGGTCACCCTGACGGCTGGCTTTCATTGGGTGGACGGGGACTTCAATAAGGCAAAACCTGAAAGAAAGTTTTTACTTCCCCCGAAGTTCTCCAACACAAATCACCAAGCAACACACGGGGCGAGCGGTCCTCGACCACTGCTACACCCCTTCCGCGGACGGCCAAGTCCCTCCTCCGCCCAACCGTTTCGGCAACAATCCAGATCACCGCTGATCCAACTACTCCCCGCTACAAGGCCAGAGGACTGAAGCAGCAACCAATCACTGTGAGGGAGGTCCAATGGCTGGCGGACCAATCAGAGTCCTATGACTGCAGGATTGTTTTTGATCACGGTGGACTGGGTCTGTTACAGCGGTTGGCGTCGGACAATAACATCAGCGATACGCGTCCTTCAGTCACCAGGGTTCATCGAGAATGCATAAGATGACGTTGTTCCTACTAAAAGTTGAGTTCGGATTAATCCCAACAGAAAACCATGGATTAATCGGCCGATGTTCACTCCGCGCACGCGGATAACGCCGCTTTACTCCGGAATACTGGGTGGAATATACGAGGAGCCCGCTACGACCTCGCAAGGACCATCGCGCTCTGCAGCCGGGGAGTATCAAAGAAACCAAGGTGGAGGACAATTTCAAGAGCCACGACGTGAGGGGTGTGTGGACAGGGCTGCACTATCACGGGACTTCAGAGGAGAACCAGCGGTGGTAGAGAAACTTCCTCTACCTCCCATCCCCCTGGCAGCTAAACACTTCTTACGCCCGAGTTCGACTGAACGGCAGCCCGCGAAGTCAGCGCTGCCTGGAGGGAGTCACAGCTGCCTGAACAATCTCAGAGGCATGACGTACGCAGACCTCAGCGGGTGGACATCCGGAAGCGGCGGGCCCAGACCACATTCCGGGCAGCGTCCTCAAGGCCATGCGCAGACCAGTTGGCAGGAATCTTCGCAGACATCTTTCAACCTGTCCCTGTCCCAGGAACTAGTTGTTCCCGAGGTCTCAGGATGTCCACATCGTGGCCTGTCCACTTAAACACCCCAAGTAACCTGCCTGAATTGACTGAGAGACCGGTAGCCTCACCTCGGATTGCAGTAATGCTTCGAGAGGCTGGTCAAGGGACTTCATTTGTTCACAATGTTGCTGCCACGCTGGACCCATGAATTTGCAGTACCGTCAAAACAGATCCACCGACTGACGCCATTGCCATGGCACTTCCACTGCCCTCTCTCACCTGGAGGGGAAGAACTGTTGTGTGAGGAATGCTGTTTGTGGACTTTCAACTCAGCCGTTCAACACGATGGTTCCTCCAACTCGACACCAAGCTCAGGGAGTCTTAGGCCTGCACCCGACCATGTGCAGCTGGATAACTGGACTATCCTGTCGGGCCGCCGCCAGGTGGGAGATGGCGCAGCACCACTCAGAGCCGCTGACCCTCAACACTGGACCCCTCAGGGATGCGTGTTGAGCCCTCTCCTCTACTTCCCTGTACACCCACCGGACTGATGGCTATGCACAGCTTCCAACGTCTTCATTTCAAGTTTATCTGACGACACACATGTTGCGGTCTTGATCGCCAGACGACGACGAGATAGCCTACAGGAGGAGGACTGGATCACTGGCACAGTGGTGCCAAGAAAACAACCTCGCCCTCAACGTCAAGAAGACCAAGGAGCTGATCGTGGACTACAGGAAGCGAGAGGAGAGCACGCCCCCATCCATCGAACGGTGCTGCAGTAGAGATGGTCAGCAGCCTCAGTTCCTCGGCGGTGCACATCTCCGAAGACCTCACTGACACGCACACCACACACGTGTGAAAAGGCCCAACAACGCTGTATTCCTCAGGCGACTGAGAAATTACAACATGTGCCCGCATCCTCAGAACATTTCTTACTCCTGTACCATCAGAGTGTTCTTACAGGATGCATCACCGATCTGGTACGGAACTGCACCGCACTGGAGCGGTAAAACACTACAGAGGGTGGTTGCGGACGGCCCAGTCATCGTGGAGGTGAGCTTCCCTCCTCCTGATATTATACACCAGGCGGTGCGGGCCAAGGCCAAAACGGATTATTAAAGGACAATAACCACCCCAGCCACGAATGTACACACTTCTACCGTTCAGAAACAGGAGCTCCGCCATGATGAAATTATGTCATCACCATACATTCTGTAAGGGATGACATCATTTGACAAAGACAGAGTATGTGGGCTTCTAGTCCTATATGGAAATCCTTAATTGAGCATGTTTGATGCACAAGGAGGGGTGCCGGCGCCGTACCTGTCATCCAGAACCAGAATCAGCTCGCCGGTCTTGAACGTCAGCTCGTTGTCCTCGGCCGCCTCAAAGTCGTAGAGCGCGCACACCTTCTGGACCTCACGGCCGCCGGCGCCGTTGGCGGTGGCGGAGAGGGAGGTGTCGGCCATCACCCGAGGCCGGGTGTCGGCCTGCTGCTTCTGCTCCTGCAGGGAGAGCTCGATAGCTGGAGAGGTCAGAGGGAGAGGGGACTCGCTGAGAATGTGCGTATGTGACATTTCATAATTTAATTTAAAATGTAATGGAAGCTTTGGAATATTTCCACAAAAGCGGGTACATATCAAGTGGCCTCGTGAATCTTGTACTTCATTTGTAATTAAAAAAAAAAAGTCATGAGTTATGTTGGGCCCATTTGCAGTTTAGGAGATGGGGCTTCATGGCTTTTACAATAAATTCTCACCAGCTGCCAGCCCTATATCATGTATTGGATTGTTCAATGCTGATTTTCCCTACTTATTTATTGTAATTTTCCATTCATCATGTCATGTGTTGCTGGAACACATACATTTCCCTCACAGGATGAATAAATTGTCATCTCATCTGAACTACGAGCTAGATCTAAAGCTGACACTGGTACCCAAGTGATAAAACAACATAGGTGTTTGCCCATCACTGACTATGTCTGTTTGCCTCCTGATCAAGTTGTGCTCTGTACTGATATAGAGAGACAGATAGATAGAGAGAGATACACTGTTGCTACAGCCCTACAGTGCACGCTGTTGCTGCAGCCTGGCCTTACCTTTAGCCAGGTTGTCGTCGTCACATGCTTTGCTCACCGCAGGTGTGCTGACCTTTGCACTGGACCCCTGCTGAGCAAAACCGACCAATGAGAGCCGTTAAAGAGGATGAAGAGAAGCAAGTGAGTGACACAATAGCAGCGGACGCCATGCCACCCGTAGTGGGATACGATGACGCGGTACCCAGAGAGGGGCAGGTTGTATGTGGGTAAGCAGCACTTTGATTGTAATAACATACATTTTATAAATGTCTTGGACGGAAGAACTCTATTCATTTGATCTTAAAGTGAGAGTTTGTTAAAATGCATATTTGGTCGAGTTCGAGCAGTTTCTTAATAAATGTGCGAATTTCATGTTGGATGAAAGGCAAACACAGGCAATGTGCCATTGTAACTCCTTTTTGTAAACTGAACAGTCTTGGCTGCACATTTATTAGAATTGCATGCTGATGAACAATTAGAAAGAACTGACACAGGGGGAAGATATTCCCATCAATAATAAAAAAAAAAAAAAATGTCCCATTTCATTCAACAGGTTACACATACAAAAAATAAACAAATGATGATGATAATGTTTAACAGTAGTGAAGGAGTAAGCATGGATATAGGTCAGTCACTGCGAAGAAGCGACTGAGCAAAGTCCCCGACAGCGCTTCTGAACACACACAAGGCATTGTTACCCAAGAGTGACAAACCGAGTGACAAAGTTATGAAACAGAGGATAGAGAGTGACAACATCTCGGCTCAATGCCCCTCAACAGACGCCACCCTGTTCTCTCCACTTATGTGGCCAGATGCAGGGAACCATGGGAAATATGCAAGAGGAATTTCCACTGAAGCGCTCCCTCGAAACTGGAAGCAGGGTCCAAAATGAACTTTTAGAATTTGGTCTTTTTACCTGAGTGGAAACATCACCAAGCAATTGTTTAAATTTGCAACCCCCTAAATATGCGATTTTGGCTCCTGACTGGAAGCATGCAGAGACACAGTGTGGCATCTGTCGGGTAGCATCAGGATGACGACCCAAAGAAAGTGTGTGAGAACTAGGGTTGGGTATCGTTTAGATTTATCCGATACCGGTGCCAAACCGATACCGGTGCCAAAACGGTGCCAGACACCAGATACACTTTCTTTAAAATAAAAGAGCAAACAAACAACGTTAAAGAATAGGTCTTTTTTATTGCAAAGGACAAAACAAATGAAAAAAAAAAACAAAAATCTGAAACAATATATTAAACTGGTCTTCACTCTAAACTACAATTGCAATTTAAATACAAAACACTATTAAACATTACTAATAAATATTAAATGAACAATATCTACAAATAAACAATAAATAAGTAAAACAGTACAACTACTAATAATAAATAAGAGCAAATAACAGCAAACAAAGCAAGTAGTAGTAGTGCACAGTGACTGTCAAATAATGGTCCTGTGCCACACTGGTCCACCCATCACAGGTAATGGCAGCCTTAATCACTTGTGCCAATCGCCTGAACAACATTGTGCTTTTCGACAGAAGTACCATGCAGGAATGAGGGTATTCGTCAGAGTATCCCTGGACGGGGGGCCGGTAGCGAGGATTAAGGGCACTGGTCATCTCTCTGTATAAAAGAAATTTAAGGATGTTTATTAGTCTTATTTGTCTTAATGGCACATAACTAGATTATAGACACTAAATAAACAAATATTATTTTCACATAATGCAATTACCTAAAACAATGATATGGTATTCATTTATTTACCTGAACCATGGAGATTCCACAGTGGAAAAAGAATGCAGTCCCTCGACCACAAATCTGGTCACAGCCCTGTGGCATTCTTCCACCTTCTCTTTTGTCAAGGTTCCCTTCTTGGCCAAGGTGAATGGGGTCACTACTGCAATAATAATATATATTACGTTCATTAATTAATTTAATTTATTTATTTATTTATTATTAACGTATGTAACCGCAAACACGTAAAAACGTTGATTAATTTATAAATTCAAGATTTGCCTCGCGTTTAACGTTATGTTACTTAACATGAGGAAATGCGGCTTGAATCCTCGTCAATCGTCTCGTCGTCGGGGTCTCCCACACCACCGGCTGAGGTGCTTGGTACTGGGCTTGACGATTTCAAGGGTCGAACACTGTGCATGCTTCGGCCTTCAGGTTCATACCGTGACTCGCCAAAAGGTGCTTCATCAAATTGGAGGTGTTCCCCCCTTTGCATGCAATGGTTTTTAAACATTTGTTGCAGGTACTATTGTTCGCGTTTTTTGGGGTAAAATGCAGCCACACTTTCGACCGTCGTGGTTTCGGCATTTTGGTACTTGCTGTCACTGTCTGAATGAAATGTTTACTAAAGTTAGGTGTGGGTTGGGCAACGTGACGTGAGCATCATCGATGTTTCGTTTCGAGCACTAGAGGGCGCTGAAATGCAGTGGATATTTCCAATGGCATTTTAACTACTGGCACCGAAATGAGGCACCGAAATATGCGTTTTGATTTGTTACGGTTAATACCGGTTGTACGGGAACCGGTTCCATAGTGGTACCAGTTCTCGGTACCCATCCCTAGTGAGAACATAAGACAGACTGACTGGTTGATTGGTCAGCTGATCAATGAACACACTCACATCCCTTATGAAATCCTTGCTAGGATCGGACACTAAAAACCATACTGCTTGGCAGAACAGGAAATGGAGTGTGCAGGAATTCCCTCCCATGGTTTCAGGTCACATGAACATTCATATGTGTGTGTGTGTGTGTGTGTGTGTGTGTGTGTGTGTGTGTGTGTGTGTGTGTGTGTGTGTGTGTGTGTGTGTGTGTGTGTGTGTGTGTGTGTGTGCGTGCACATGCCTGTGGGCCTGCAGAAGGGAAGCCGACTCCGTCCTCCTTGAGGGTCTTTATGGTGGCGCTCAGGAGGCTGAGCTGCGGATCCTTCTGGAAGTCCTCGGCCCACTCGGCCATCAGAGCCTTCAGCTTGTCACACACCTTCGGGTGAGCCTGCTCACCACAACGGAAAACATGCACTTTTTCAGGTTGTTGTTGTTTTCCAAATATAGATCTTTATTTTATTTGTATATGCATTTTAAATCTATTTTTTTATTTTTTAGAATGCTACATACTAGAGCCCTGCGCGGGACTGTTTTCTTCATCCCGCTCCCGCCCGCTCCCACTGAATTTCTGACCATTACCGCCCGCGACCGCAGGGTGCGTGTTACACTCCCGCCCGCGACCGCAAAACTCTGAGAATTTCTGCCCGCACAATAATAGAGATGCATTGATTTTGTGTCTTCTCCCGTCCCGCAGGAGAAAACACGTAATTTTATAGGCTATTAATAAAGAGATTCATGGGGTTGTTTGTTTCGTTTCCTGCCTGCATGTATTTTGACGCGCTGTTAGGGAAAGCGCTTCTATTTCGTCAAAGCCCTACGTAATTAATTAACAGTGATCTCCATTGTCGGCTAGCCTAGACTATCCCGATCCCGCAGTGGTTTTTTTAGCCGCCCGTTCCCGCCCGCAGCAAAGTTCAAACCGCCCGCTCCCGCGAGATTTGCGTTGGGTCCCGCGGGACCCGGTGGGACCCAATCCCAATGCAGCCCTCTACTACATACCCTACTCAGCACACTGCATGCTTCACTGGTGAATTCTCTGGAGCAGATTTCCAAGTGGAACACTTTGCCACCATTTGACACGCAGGCACCCAGCAACTACAAAAAAAACAACAAAAAAAGACTGCCTTGGAACTCATATCATAAAATCGTATTGGACCGTGGAAGAGCAGTAGTTCATTCGGATGTAGCCGTTTAATTTAATGTGAGCCATGTCATGTGACAAACCCTAGAGAATACGTGACTCAGTCCCTAATACTACTAGATATAGTGCGTTGTTGCCGTCGTCAGCTGACCATGAGTCACGCCAGATAGCAGACATCTTAAAAGAGTGTGGTTGTGTCAACAGGAATACAATAACAACAGCCGTCACAACGGGGGTGGCAGCAGGTGCATGAACGCTTTGCCGTGACTCACGACAAGGCTAATCTACGACGCCGTGAAAGAAACCATCAGGGTGTACTTTAACCAAACTCACCGTGAGGGCCTGCATGGCAACATGAGGCACCTTGTGGTTGACTCGTTTCATAATCGCTCGGAGGCAGTCTTTGGCACTGAAAGAGAAGACAAAAAGCATCAAAGACTAGTTTTTTTTTAACCCCATAAATGAAACAAACCATCTGGGACTTTTTTGGGCAGGAAAAGCAGTGGACTGTTTGCTGTTGCAATGAAAACAAGACTGTTGTTGTTGTTGTTAGTATAAAAGAGATTTTCTGCCATGCCACAGCTTACCCATTGGGTGTCGTTCCAACCCGGTCACATATGTCCATAATGACAGCCCAGTCATCTGCTGTGTTGGATTCATTCGTGGCCTTTTCTGTAAATGTGTCAGACAGGGAAACGATGATATGACCTTTTTCTATCTATGTATTGATATGCCAGTGTTTTTAACTGACGATCCTCCCAAGAATCTCAAAAATAGAGCCGAAATTCAGACGTTGTACCATCCTGGGTGGACAGGCCATGACTGACTCATAACTATTTGCCTAGTAACATATAGGCATTGTTATAATGCAAAACACAGTGGTATGGCAGGAAGTGATAAGTCACTGCACCAGGGAAAGATAAATGGTTAAACTAAAGGGAGGCGACATAGGACATTCATAAGATAAGATTGATTGATCCGGAAGGGAATTCTTGTGGCAGGTTGCATAGCAATAGAATAAATCAATAGAGAAATAACCAGTGGAATAATAAAAATAAAATAACATTTAAAAATGTACAGTAAGTCTAAGTCCTATGAGAAGTATAAAAATATAGGTAAGATAAGATATTCAGTCAGCAAAAACAATTTGGCAATAATTGAAGTGTAATACAAGGGTAATAATAATAATAATAATAACAAGAGGAAGTATTGCACATGATATGAAGAATATTAAGAATATTGCACATAATGATGAAAGCTAATGTAGCATGGTAATATTGCAAGGATAATATTGAGAAGAAGTATTGCACATGACATTAAGAATATTGCACATGATGAGGAGAGGAGATGAGGTAATATTGCAAGGTAATATTTAGTGTAATACTGTGTACAAAACACTAGAATAATCACCACCCTGCCATATGTAGCTACGTATTATAAAAAAAAAAAACAACGTAGGAGCAACTGAACGTATCTAAAGGACTGTAAACTGTGTATAATTCACGTATTTGTTTGTTTGTGTTGTGGTCCGAATGTCAGGAGATAATGTCGCCAGTGGCCAGCGGCAGGCTAACTCTGGAGCAGGCTGCTAAACAGCCTGCTCCAGAGTCAGTTTGTCCCGTCAGTGTCAAAACGAGAGAGAGCCGAGACATCTATCACTCACCAACATCTTGATCAAACGGATTTTGCGCAAATAATGGCATTTTTAAACAGTTTAGAAACCACTTTTCGGGGGAAGAGAACTAAACTCATTAGGCGATCTTCTCTTCCTTATTATCCATCCAACTCCAACTCGGACCACTTCCGGGAACTATAGGTGGACTTCGAGGATGCCTGCGTACAAATACTATAATAATAATAATAATAATAATAATAATAATAATAATAATAATAATAATACAATCATACAATCATCACAATAATCAGGACAATCCATCCATTGCATATTTATACGTATATAGTACGATCCACGTCAATTAAAAAAGGTTGGCGCATGGCCTTATCGCATGTGTGATACGCGTAATTGCACCCACAGAAGTGTCAATATCTTTTAATTATTATTATTATTATTATTTTAATAATATTATAAGCTGCGGTGAGACGTAGGCCTATTTAACCGTGTTTGGTGTGATTTTTATTTTCATATTTTTTATCTTTCATTTGTAATTTGTAATTAACCCTCAACACTGGAGCCCCTCAGGGATGCGTGTTGAGCCCTCTCATCTACTCCCTGTACACCCACGACTGCATGGCTAT